>JARYGA010027387.1:0-31689 GCA_030545235.1 Helianthus tuberosus
GGTAATACGCGCACCGATGCGTAAATATAACCAGTTTAATGCAACAAACACTCCGGAATAGTGACATAGGCTTAACATACCTTAAATAACCTTTACATAACTTGGAAATAAGTTTTGAAGGCTTTGGCATGGCAAAAACAAGTTAATTCGCTTACAGGGACTAAACTTGACAAACTGCGAAAGTATGCCAATTTGAACTGTAACAGACATTCCGGAACATGACCATAAGTTAAACACACCTTAAATATCCTTTATATAGCTTAGAAATAGGCTTTGAGGGGTTCGGTGTGCTAAAATAAACTTTTGGCTCATTCAGGTACTAAAAGCGTCAAAAAGTGCACAAGTTTGCATTTTCGTGCATAACTTACGTTCTGAATACGTCCGGACATCCAAAAATTTATGTAAGAACTAAAATATTTTATTTTAGTGTTTGGCATAAGAAAAATCCATTCGTCACGCCATTTGGATCATTTTTCGCGCTTATGCGCATTCCGTCGTAATTAACCGAACAACGTAACCGTACGGCTAAACGAACCGACACCCGAGATATTTTTGAACAAATTTTAAGTTCCCTATACTTTAACTTCATTTTAGAGCTTTGAAATGGGGTAAACAGGGCTTAAACGTGTAAAAAAAAAACGCATCGAAAACCAAGTTTTGAGGTTGCAGGGACTGAAACTGTAAATCTGCCAAACTAGGTCCGTAAACAAGGGCCAGATGCAGCAAAACGTTTTTTTTTCATCTTTTAACAGCCCTTAACACTCTCCAAAGGTCAAGTGCCAAGTGTCAAACTCTTATGGTGAGTGGCCTTTTTGGGTACTATAAGGTTCCGACACATGTACGGATGAGATTAAGGTACGTATTTCGACAAACGATCCTAATGGTGGACCATTCACTATAAATACCCCTTGCCATCCAACCTCTAAACTCTCTAGAATCTGATCTCAAATGCTCTAAGTTGAAACCTTTGTTTCATACCTGAGCTATTTTGATCTAGATTAGCATTCGGGGACCCTACGTGAGTATTCTTTCGTTCTTTTATTGCTTTTCGAGTCTGAAAGTCAAACTTTGTTTGACTTTCTGCATTGACCAGCTTATGGTCAATGCGAAGTTCATTTGAACTTCGCAACGTGATTGTAATCACGATGGTTATAGTCCTTTGTGACTATACCTACTGATTACCACGTTATCTAGGCTCAGTGACGAGCCGTAGTTTCGGTCAGAATACGTATTCTTGCGTATTTTGTAACCAAACTACTTATGGGTATCAAAACCGTTTGTTTTGATACCAAACCTGTTTTCTAAACTTAGTTAAGCATGTTTTAACATGCTTAGCTCGTCACTTTTAGTTTAGTGCTTATATAGGGTCGTAAGGTAAGCGATTTAAACAATCGCTTATACTTTCGAACCCGACCCGTTTGGTCGATCATTAGGATCCGACCAAGCACATTAGGTGACCATAGTATATAGGGAATAACCTTCCGAGGTTATACCTTATGGTCGCTTCGTTTAAGTAGTTGTATGATAGGTAGCTTATATGCCTTAGGTAAATTACCAAAATGCCCTTTTGACGCCAAAATTCATTTTAAGCATATGTAACATAACTTTTGACATCTAAACTGATTTGACAACAATATTAGACATGTTAAGGCATATGTTACTTGTCATAGGACTAGTTAGGCGGTCCGAACGCGTTTTACGCGAACGACGCGTTAAAGTAGCATAAGCTACCTAAACGGGTCGTAATGGGTCGTAAGCACTTAGGTTAGGTTTCATTTAGTATGTAGGCTTTGTTAAACCATACTACATGAGTTCCCATACTCATTTGGTTTACGAGCCCTCATTCTATCCGATCTTCCGATTTAGGTCCGGTTTATTAATGTAGTTACCTATATTAGGTGCCGTTTGATATTCCGAGATCTCTAGCATTGCTTGGTGGTTATCTTAGGACTTCTGAGCAATCTCAAGTGAGTACATAGACCCCTCTTTTACTGTTTTCCAAACGTTTTGGGGTGGAACACATGTGCCTACTTGTTACTTTCATGCTTTCCATGTTTTCACATTATATACATGCTATGTTCATTAGTACACTATTAGTACATGATTTCATTACATTTTATGCTATGTATGTCCATTGTGTGCATACTTAGTACATTGTTTTACATCACATCACATCACATGCTATGTATGTCCATTTAGTACATGCTTAGTACATTATTTTACATTGCATCTCTGTTGCATATGTTCCAGTAACATATGGACACATTGTTTTACAGCTCTACCTTGTATGTTTACTCTAGCATACTAGGTACATTATCTTCATAAAACATGCTTACATTTTGGTATGACATTTGGTTTGTTTAAACTATACTATACATTCATTAACACCGATCACGCCGCTCGGTAGTAGGTAGTGGTACCATAGGACTTGACAAATCCCATTCCTGAAATCTCGGGTTTGTTTGGACGTAAGGAATGACCGAATCCGAATACATATTCTTTTGATAACTCATTTTTACATAGTTATCCGACTGTCACAAGGCTTGGATGTATGAATTTTTACAATACCGCATAAATGTTCATATTCAGTATAGCATGCATATATTTTACAAAACATAACTTTGATTTAAACCAAGTTTTACTTCAATACTTTGTTTTGTGCATTTCATCTATGGTTTAGTTGATGCATTTCACTAGCCATACATAAACATTTGTTACACATTACTTGACTACTTTTGGTCTATCAACATTTGACATGGTTTATACAAGGACTTTTGACAATTGGTTTAAACATAGACATCTTATATTGGTGGTTTGGTTTGAGTAAGTGATTTAAGCAACGAGGCGTGTGTAATATGATACAAGCATGGTGGATACGCCGCTGGTACTTCCTATATATAAGTGATTGTATGGTATTACATATCGTTGCGTTATTTGAAATCATTTCAATTTAGACATATAACATTTTATACAAATAACATACTTTTCACAATACATTGTTTTACAAACAACTTAACTTATACAAACTCATTTTTACATGATTATTCATTTAACCATGCATTATTCTCTTATTTATACGTATCATCTGAACTTATTGTTTTTCAAATGATTTACAAAGACAAAGCAAATTACAAGGTTCATGACTAAACATTTTCTTAAACAGATGTCATGAATCTTATTTTCACAAAACCTATGTACTCGCCGGCATTTTTATGCTGACGTACCTATTTTCACATGTGTTTCAGGAAATGAAGCATAGGATTGATCAAGATACACTTAGGCAGACATGGGCCTTAGTGACAATAAAAGATGCAAGACTAGTTATTTTGTTATGTTTCTTTGATTGTCAAGACATTGTAACTCTTTTAATCAATAAAACAATATTTCAAGTTCCATGTGTTATGAAACAATGATTCTGGTACAACACTCCCCGATGTTTCCGCCACGTTTTGTAGGTTCTACGTGGTCGGGGTGTGACAATTTGTCTGAACACAAATTTTCAAGAACCTGAGATGATACCTTAGCTGCAGCCATCATGGCACAGTCACATTGATGATCATTTTCTTCATCAGTTCTCTCTTCTTTCTCACCTTATTTCTTTTCTTCTTCTTTGGACCAGGGGTCAAACAATGGTTCAATTAGGGTTTTTGAATTTTCTCCCAACAGTAGTTCACCAGCAATAGCAGTAACCACTGCTTCAGCAACTTCATCCACTGTCTCATCACTTGTTATCCCTTTTTCAGCATTTAGCTCTTCTGGTATTGACTCTAATTCCATAAGACAAAATTCATCATTAGAAGCATCATTAGTAGCATTGAGTGCAAAATTTTCATCACCTAGCTCATCAGGTAAGCTGCTCCAGTCAACAAAGCCTTGGGTGAAAAAGCTTTGCTGTAACAACTGTGCTTGTAATCACTATGAACAGTTCTGTTATCAATAAAACAATGTTATTTGATCCCAATGTTTGTTTTGTTATGTTTTACATTTTTCATGTTTTGACTTTTATCCAATTCCAAACTCTATATCAAATTCTGGAGAGTTATACGCAAACTGGTGCGAAAACGTACTCAGTTTAACGCGACAAATACTCCAGAACATCAACATATACTCAACATACCTTAAATAACCCTTACATAACTTAGAAATAAGTTTTTGAAGGCTTTGGTATGGCAAAAACAAGTTAATTCGCTTACAGGGTCTAAAATTGACAAACTGTGAAAGTATGCCAATCTGAACTGTAACGAACATTCCGGAACATAACCATAAGTTAAAAACACCTTAAATATCCTTTACATAGCTTAGAAATAGGCTTTGAGAGGTTTGGTGTGCTAAAATAAACTTTTGGGTCATTTAGGGACTAAAAGTGTCAAAAAGTGCACAAGTTTGCATTTTCGCGCATAACTTACGTTCTGAATACATCCGGACATCCAAAAATTTATGTAAGCATGACTATATTATATTTTAGTGTTCGCCATAAGAAAAATCCATTCGTCGCGTCATTTGGATCGTTTTTCGCGCTTGTGCGCATTCCGTCGTAATTAAGCGAACATCGCGTTCGTACGACCAAACGAACCAACACCCGGCATATTTTTGAGCATGTTTCATGTCCACAATGTTTAGGCAACATTTTAGGGCCTTAAAGTTGGCTTTACGGGCCTTAGAAGTGTCGGAAATGGCCTTAAACACGTGCAGGGGCTGAAACTGTCATTTCTGAAACATATATGCAGATCAGAAGCTTCAGGCGGCCCGCATTGGCCTTACCTGAACCTAAAGCGGGCCGCTTTAGCCCTTCAGATCACCCAAAGGTCAAGTTTCAGCTGATTTAATCGTTTTTACCCCTTCCAAAGGTCAAATGACACTTGTTAAACTCCTATGGTGGCCAAAAATCAGTACCACAACATTGTGACAAGTGTACGCACGAGATTCGATCACGTTATTCAAGAAACGATCCTAACGGTTACCCGAATACTATAAATACCCATGCCATCCAACCTCATTACTTACAAGAATCTGATCTATTTGACTCTAAGTTGGAACCATTGTTTCATACCTGAGTTATTGTGATCACGATTAGCATTCGGGGACCCTTCGTAAGTATTCTTTCGTTCTTTTCCTTATTTTTACTGCTTTTCGAGTCAGAAAGTCAAACTTTGTTTGACTTTCAGCGTTGACCAGTAATGGTCAATGCGAAGTTCGATTGAACTTCGCAACGTGATTGTGATCACGATGGTCATAGTCCCTTGGGACTATGCCTACTGATTACCACGTTGTCTAGGGTCGTAGGGTAAGCGATATGATCAATTGCTTATACCTTCGAACCCGACCCAGTTTGGTCGATCATTAGGATCCGACCAAATACATTAGGTGACCATAGTGTAGGGAATAACCTTCCGAGGTTATACCTTATGGTCACGACGTTTAAGTAGTTGTATGATAGGTAGTTTATATGCCTTAGGTAAATTACCAGAATACCCTTTTCATGTATAATTGGTAATTAAGCATATGTAACCTAAACCTTTGTCACATAACTAATTATGTAACATGTTTAGGCATATAACACTTGTCATAGGACTAGTTAGGCGGTCCGAACGCGTTTCACGCGCACGACACGTTAAAGTAGCATAAGCTTCCTAAACGGGTCATAATGGGTCGTAAAGAATTATGTTAGGTTTCATTTAGTATGTAGGCTTTGTTAAACCAAATAACACGAGTCTCTACACTCGTTTGGTTTACGAAACCTCATTCTATCCAATCATCCGATTAAGGTCCGGTTATTAACATAGTTACCTATATTAGGTGCCGTTTGATTCCGAGATCTCTAGCATTACTTGGTGATTATCTTTAGACATCTGAGCAATCTCAAGTGAGTACATAGACCCCTCTTTTACTGTTTTCCAAACTGTTTTGGGGTGAAACACATGTGCCTACTTGTTACTTTCATGCTTTCCTGTTTTCACATCATATACTGCTATGTTCGTTAGTACATTATAGTACATGATTTTATGACATTTCATGCTAGGTGTGCCCAATTTTGTGCATTATTTAGTACATCATTTTACATGACATTTCACGCTATGTATGTTCATTTGATTTCATACTTAGTGCATTGTTTTCACATGCTTACAACTTTGGTATGACATTTGGTTTGTTTACATGGGACAATACATTCATTAACATTAGCTACGCCGTTCGTTAGTAGGTAGTGGTACCATAGGAATTGACAACTCCCGTTCCGGACATCCCAGGGAAAGGGGACAGAAAGGAATGACCGAATTCGATGATATAAGACAGATAGACCTTTAATTTGTTTAAAGGGTTTATCACCACAGTCACAAGGCTTGGATGTATGCATTTTCACAATACCGCATAAATGTTCATATTAAATATTTGCATGCATTTTTCCACAAAGACATAAGATTGATTTAAACCATGTTTTACTTCAATATTTTGTTTTTGTGCATATGGTTTAGTTGAGACATTTCACTTGCCATACATGACATTTTGACATAGACATTTTTCACATAGACATTTGACATGGATATTTGACATAGACATTTGACATGGATATTTGACATAGACTTTTGACATGATTTACATTTGACATATAATATGTTTGACAATTGTTTCACACTACATGATTTACATCTTAACATAAACACTTTGACATATTATTCAATACATTTGACAATTGGTTTAAACATAGACTTCTTACATTGGTTGGTTTGGTTTGATTAAGTGATTAAGTAACGATGCGTGTGTAATATGATACAAGCATGGTGGATACGCCGCTGGTACTTCCTATATATAAGTGTTTGTATGGTATTACATGTCGTAACGTTATTTGAATCATTTCAATATTGAGACATAGAACATTTTATACAAATAACATACTTTTCACAAGACATTGATTTACAAAACAACTTATCTTATACAAACACATTTTTACATGGTCATTTATTTAACCTGACATTTACTTATACATATCATCTGATCTTATTGTTTTCAAATGATTTACAAGACAAAGCAAATTACAAGGTTCATGACTAAACATTTTTCTTAAACATAAGTCATGAATCCTATTTTTACAAACCTATGTATCTCACAGGCATTTTTATGCTGACGTACCTATTTTCACATGTGTTTTCAGGAGCTTTTCCGTAGGATGTTGATCATGATACTAGGGCGGACCTGTGCCTTAGAGACTTTAAAAGAAGATAGACTATGTTTAATTATGTTATAAACTCTTTTGTTTACTGTTCAAGACAATGTAACACCCTTGTTTAATAAATAAATAAAACTTTGTATGCCATGGTTATGAGACAATTAATTCTGTTACAACACTCCCCGACGTTTCCGCCACGTTTTGTATGTTACACGTGGTCGGGGTGTGACAGAAGAGTTGGTATCAAAGCCAATGGTTATAGGGAATTAGGTTATTAGTAATGCTTTGACCTAGACTATAACTTTTCTAGGAACCTAACACAAGTTATCTTGTGTTTAGATCTTAAAACATGTACATCACCTATCCTTAGGTGATTAACAAAACAAGGAACCAAAATTTTTCCGAAACGATTTTTGAAAAACAATCATCTATTTTTGAATAAATTTTTACAAGGTTTTGAACCCTCAATTGTAAGGTTTTGAACCCTCTGTTATATGGTTTTGAACCCTTTTCAGTATTGGTTTTTGGCCTTGTGCCTTCAAATTTTCAAAATCCCGTCAAACGTTTTGGGTTTTAAATAATGTGAACATGTGCAAACTGGAAGGGTGAATGCGTGTATTCTGGGTTTTCTGTCTAGGCAAGCACTTCGTATACATCTCAACCAGACGCGAGACCAGTTGTGCTTACCTGGGAATTCTTGGGATGAGTGTTCACTTATAGGCGAGCATGTCTTCATTATACATTATTTTTGACCCATTTACTTTGATTAGTAACTGTGAGTCGTTTGTTTGCTTTGTGATACGGACGAATGACCACCATCTATGCTGTTTGCAATTCTTGTTTTTATCATCTCATTCTTTTCATCCAATCATCTCACTCATTTCTTTTCATGATTTCCTCTTTTAGAATGCCTCCTCGACGTGAGAACCAGATAGCAACTGCCGAGCTGGCAGAAATTATTGCACAGCAGATGGCTGCCCAATTCCCAAATCTCTTTGCTCAATGGAACCAAGCCAACAACAACAACAATGTTCCATGCAAATACAAGGATTTTAACCAGGCTAAACCACTCAAGTTTAGTGGTTCTGAAGGAGCAACTGGGCTTCTTCAGTGGTTCGAAAGCATTGAGAATACTTTTCGCCACGTGCAGTGCCCGGATAATCGCAAGGTCGAGTTCTCCTCGAGCGTGTTTCAGAAGAGGGCTCTTACATGGTGGAATGGGGTGATGAGAGACCGAGGTGCAGAAGTTGCTCTCGCACAGACATGGGCTGAACTTAGAGCCCTTATGATGAGGGAATTCTGTCCTCGCCATGAACAGCGAGCGTTGGAGAAAGAGTTTGATGTTTTGAAGCAAGATAGTGGTGAGCACAGGGCTTATACGGATCGGTTTGAGGAGTTGAGTTTACTTTTCCCAACTATGGTTACCCCACTTGACAAGGCTATCGAAAGATACATCGACGGCCTTCCTGACTCGGTACAAGACATTCTTACTGGTAGTGAACCTGCCACACTCCGTCAGGCGATCGAGTTATCAGCGACATTGACTGAGTCGCAGATAAGAAAGGGAAAGCTACACCGGAAGGGTGACAAGGGCAAGAAACAGTTGGCTGACAAGGAAGATAGCAAGAAAGGTCAAAACTTGAATGGAAAGAACTCTGGTTCTTCAAAGAGGGCAAAGAAGCGTAAGGCTTCCCAAAACTATGCTGTCACTGCCCAAGCTAACCAGGCAGCTCCCAACCAACCTGCACAGCCTCCAGCAAAGAAACCCTATTCAGGGAATGCACCTTTGTGCAATAGATGCAATAGTCACCACCAGCCGCAACTTCCATGCCGTTTCTGTACTAACTGTGGGAAGTCAGGCCATCTTGCCAACGTTTGTCGGTCTGCTCAGAATCCCGCGGTTCAGAACCCGGCTCAACAAGTTGCTCAGCCTCCTGCTCCGCAACAGGGTCAAGCTGCACGACCACAATACCCACCAGGTGCTTGTTACAATTGTGGGGATCTGACCCACTATAGGAATCGGTGCCCAAGACTGGCGAACCAGAACCAGAACCAGAATCAGGCTCCGGCTCGAGGCCGAGTTTTTAACATGAATGCCCAAGAGGCACAGGCTGACGATAATGTGGTGAACGGTACGTTCTTTATTAATAATCAGCCTGCATCTGTTCTTTTCGATTCCGGTGCCGATAAGAGTTTCGTGTCTTTGTCTTTTGAGCCTATGCTTCGAGTGTCTAGAACGAAACTAGGAAAACCTTTGACAGTAGAAGTTGCTAGTGGTGAACCCATTATTCTTGATTCTGTTCTACGCAACTGCCAGTTGAACCTGAATGATCATCTTTTCCCTATCGATCTCACGCCTATGCAACTCGGAAGCTTCGACGTTATTGTGGGAATGGATTGGTTATCCAAGCATCACGCAGAGATAGTTTGTTCTGAGAAGATTGTTCGTGTGCCGCTTTCGTCAGGCGAGATTCTGCAGGTTCAAGGTGAGAAGCCTATCGGTGGTCTCAAACTCATGTCTTGTTTTAAAGCTCGGAAGTATTTACGGAAGAACTATGTGGCTTTCTTAGCACATGTTACAGAAGATAAAGGCAAGGGTAAGTCTATTTCAGATATTCCTGTCGTTCGGGATTATTCTGAAGTGTTCCCTGAAGATTTACCTGGTCTACCTCCAGCACGCCAAGTCGAGTTCCGCATTGATCTCGTACCTGGTGCAAATCCCATTGCCAGAGCTCCATATCGTCTTGCACCATCTGAGATGCAATAGTTGTCTAAACAACTTCAGGAGCTCTCTGACAAAGGCTTTATCCGTCCTAGCTTTTCACCCTGGGGTGCTCCCGTTCTCTTTGTCAAGAAGAAGGATGGATCCTTTAGAATGTGTATCGATTATTGTGAGCTTAACAAGCTTACCATCAAGAATCGATATCCCCTACCTCGCATAGATGATCTCTTTGATCAGTTACAAGGCGCTTCTTATTTTTTGAAGATCGATCTGCGTTCCGGGTATCATCAACTTCGGGTGCATGAAGAAGATATTCCCAAGACAGCGTTCCGTACTCGATATGGGCATTATGAGTTCACAGTCATGCCATTCGGTGTGACTAATGCTCCTGCTGTTTTCATGGACTTAATGAATAGGGTCTGCAAACCTTATTTGGATCAGTTCGTCATTGTTTTTATTGATGACATCTTGATTTACTCTAAGACGCGAGCTGATCACGAGCAGCATCTTCGTCTTACTCTGGAACTCCTGAAGAAAGAGCAACTTTTCGCCAAATTCTCCAAGTGCGAATTTTGGCTTAAAGAAGTTCAATTTTTGGGACACATTATCAACGAACGAGGTATTCATGTAGATCCCTCCAAGATCAGTGCGATTAAGGATTGGGATACGCCTACTACTCCTACTGAAGTTCGTTCTTTTCTTGGTCTAGCGGGTTATTATCGCCGCTTCATTAAAAACTTCTCTAAGATTGCAGTTCCTCTAACTGCTCTAACTCAGAAGAAAATGCCATTTTATTGGGGAGACAAACAAGAGGAAGCTTTTCAACACTTGAAGCAGAAGCTTTGCGATGCGCCTGTTCTATCATTGCCTGAGGGTGATGATGATTTTGTTGTGTATTGTGATGCATCGAAATTGGGTCTTGGTTGTGTTCTGATGCAAAGGAACAAAGTCATAGCCTATGCATCGAGACAGTTGAAGATTCATGAGAAGAACTACACCACTCATGATCTTGAGTTGGGTGCAGTTGTTTTCGCTCTAAAGATCTGGAGACACTATTTGTACGGTACAAAATGTGTGGTTTTCACAGACCACAAAAGTCTTCAGCATATCTTCAACCAGAAAGAACTCAACATGAGACAGCGACGTTGGGTTGAGCTTTTAAACGACTATGACTGCGAAATTCGCTACCATCCTGGTAAGGCGAATGTCGTAGCTGATGCATTGAGTCGTAAGGAACGTACTAAGCTTCATTGTGTACGTGTTCAATCTGTTATTCAAGCTCGATCCGATATTCAAGCACGCATTTCCCAGTCTCAACAATCTTGTGTTTCACAAGGATTGATGGATAAGGAATTTCCTTATCACATAACACCTGCTCTGGAACTGAAGAACAATGGATCGTATTACTTCATGGACCGTTTGTGGGTCCCAAGCCTAGATGATCTTCGTACCTTGCTTATGGATGAAGCCCATAAGTCTCGTTATTCTATACATCCGGGCTCAGATAAGATGTATAAGGATCTTCGTATTCTCTATTGGTGGCCTGGTATGAAGAAAGACATTGCCTTATACGTATCAAAATGCCTTACTTGTCTGAAGGTTAAGGCTGAACATCAGCGTCCTTCTGGTTTATTGGAGCAACCAGAGATCCCAGTTTGGAAATGGGAAAACATTACTATGGATCTTGTTACCAAACTCCCGCGCACAAAGAAAGGTCATGATGCCATCTGGGTAGTCGTTGATCGTCTTACAAAGTCAGCACATTTCTTGCCAATCCGCGAGGATTTTCCTACTGACAGACTTGCTCAAATCTATGTAGATGAAATTGTGGCTCGACATGGTGTTCCTTTGAACATCATTTCTGACAGAGATGCTCGTTTCACTTCTCATTTTTGGAGAACCATGCAATCTGCTATGGGGACCCAACTTAATCTAAGCACAGCTTATCATCCGCAAACGGATGGTCAATCTGATAGAACAATCCAGACTCTGGAGGATATGCTAAGAGCTTGTGTGATCGATTTTGGTGGTAGCTGGGATTCACATCTTAAATTGATTGAATTCTCCTACAACAACAGTTATCACACTAGCATCAAAATGGCTCCTTTCGAAGCTCTCTATGGTCGAAAATGTCGTTCACCAGTCTGCTGGAATGAGATTGGCGAGGCTCAACTTACTGGACCTGCCCTCATTTTAGAGACAACTGACAAGGTCAAGAAAGTTCGTGATAACCTTCAGGCAGCTAGAAGCCGTCAGAAGATTTACGCGGACCCAAAACACAAAGCCTTGGAATTTCAAGTCGGTGATCGAGTATTACTTAAGGTCTCACCTTGGAAAGGTGTGATCAGATTTGGAAAGAAAGGAAAACTTGCACCTAGATACGTTGGACCATTCAAGATCGTCGAAAGAATCGGAAAGGTAGCCTACAGACTTGAGTTACCTCCTGAACTGGGAAATGTTCATCCAACTTTTCACGTGTCCAATCTCAAGAAGTGTACAGCTGATGAGAATTTCTCCATACCGCTTGACGAAATTCATGTTGGCACAACACTGAAATTTGTTGAGAAACCAGTGGAAATCATGGAACGTGAAGTCAAGTGGCTTAAACGCAAGCGCATTCCTTTGGTCAAAGTTCGCTGGGAAGCTAAACGTGGACCCGAGTTTACTTGGGAACGCGAAGATCAAATGAAAGCGAAATATCCGCATCTTTTTCCACGAGTTTCCTCTAAATAAATTTCGGGACGAAATTTCCACAAGTAGGGGAGACTGTAACAACTGTGCTTGTAATCACTATGAACAGTTCTGTTATCAATAAAACAATGTTATTTGATCCCAATGTTTGTTTTGTTATGTTTTACATTTTTCATGTTTTGACTTTTATCCAATTCCAAACTCTATATCAAATTCTGGAGAGTTATACGCAAACTGGTGCGAAAACGTACTCAGTTTAACGCGAAAAATACTCCGGAACATCAACATATACTCAACATACCTTAAATAACCCTTACATAACTTAGAAATAAGTTTTTGAAGGCTTTGGTATGGCAAAAACAAGTTAATTCGCTTACAGGGTCTAAAATTGACAAACTGTGAAAGTATGCCAATCTGAACTGTAACGAACATTCCGGAACATAACCATAAGTTAAACACACCTTAAATATCCTTTACATAGCTTAGAAATAGGCTTTGAGAGGTTTGGTGTGCTAAAATAAACTTTTGGGTCATTCAGGGACTAAAAGTGTCAAAAAGTGCACAAGTTTGCATTTTCGCGCATAACTTACGTTCTGAATACATCCGGACATCCAAAAATTTATGTAAGCATGACTATATTATATTTTAGTGTTCGCCATAAGAAAAATCCATTCGTCGCGTCATTTGGATCGTTTTTCGCGCTTGTGCGCATTCCGTCGTAATTAAGCGAACATCGCGTTCGTACGACCAAACGAACCAACACCCGGCATATTTTTGAGCATGTTTCATGTCCACAATGTTTAGGCAACATTTTAGGGCCTTAAAGTTGGCTTTACGGGCCTTAGAAGTGTCGGAAATGGCCTTAAACACGTGTAGGGGCTGAAACTGTCATTTCTGAAACATATATGCAGATCAGAAGCTTCAGGCGGCCCGCATTGGCCTTACCTGAACCTGAAGCGGGCCGCTTTAGCCCTTCAGATCACCCAAAGGTCAAGTTTCAGCTGATTTAATCGTTTTTACCCCTTCCAAAGGTCAAATGACACTTGTTAAACTCCTATGGTGGCCAAAAATCAGTACCACAACATTGTGACAAGTGTACGCACGAGATTCGATCACGTTATTCAAGAAACGATCCTAACGGTTACCCGAATACTATAAATACCCATGCCATCCAACCTCATTACTTACAAGAATCTGATCTATTTGACTCTAAGTTGGAACCATTGTTTCATACCTGAGTTATTGTGATCACGATTAGCATTCGGGGACCCTTCGTAAGTATTCTTTCGTTCTTTTCCTTATTTTTACTGCTTTTCGAGTCAGAAAGTCAAACTTTGTTTGACTTTCAGCGTTGACCAGTAATGGTTAATGCGAAGTTCGATTGAACTTCGCAACGTGATTGTGATCACGATGGTCATAGTCCCTTGGGACTATGCCTACTGATTACCACGTTGTCTAGGGTCGTAGGGTAAGCGATATGATCAATTGCTTATACCTTCGAACCCGACCCAGTTTGGTCGATCATTAGGATTCGACCAAATACATTAGGTGACCATAGTGTAGGGAATAACCTTCCGAGGTTATACCTTATGGTCACGACGTTTAAGTAGTTGTATGATAGGTAGTTTATATGCCTTAGGTAAATTACCAGAATACCCTTTTCATGTATAATTGGTAATTAAGCATATGTAACCTAAACCTTTGTCACATAACTAATTATGTAACATGTTTAGGCATATAACACTTGTCATAGGACTAGTTAGGCGGTCCGAACGCGTTTCACGCGCACGACACGTTAAAGTAGCATAAGCTTCCTAAACGGGTCGTAATGGGTCGTAAACAATTATGTTAGGTTTCATTTAGTATGTAGGCTTTGTTAAACCAAATAACACGAGTCTCTACACTCGTTTGGTTTACGAAACCTCATTCTATCCAATCATCCGATTAAGGTCCGGTTATTAACATAGTTACCTATATTAGGTGTCGTTTGATTCCGAGATCTCTAGCATTACTTGGTGATTATCTTTAGACATCTGAGCAATCTCAAGTGAGTACATAGACCCCTCTTTTACTGTTTTCCAAACTGTTTTGGGGTGAAACACATGTGCCTACTTGTTACTTTCATGCTTTCCTGTTTTCACATCATATACTGCTATGTTCGTTAGTACATTATAGTACATGATTTTATGACATTTCATGCTAGGTGTGCCCAATTTTGTGCATTACTTAGTACATCATTTTACATGACATTTCACGCTATGTATGTTCATTTGATTTCATACTTAGTGCATTGTTTTCACATGCTTACAACTTTGGTATGACATTTGGTTTGTTTACATGGGACAATACATTCATTAACATTAGCTACGCCGTTCGTTAGTAGGTAGTGGTACCATAGGAATTGACAACTCCCGTTCCGGACATCCCAGGGAAAGGGGACAGAAAGGAATGACCGAATTCGATGATATAAGACAGATAGACCTTTAATTTGTTTAAAGGGTTTATCACCACAGTCACAAGGCTTGGATGTATGCATTTTCACAATACCGCATAAATGTTCATATTAAATATTTGCATGCATTTTTCCACAAAGACATAAGATTGATTTAAACCATGTTTTACTTCAATATTTTGTTTTTGTGCATATGGTTTAGTTGAGATATTTCACTTGCCATACATGACATTTTGACATAGACATTTTTCACATAGACATTTGACATGGATATTTGACATAGACATTTGACATGGATATTTGACATAGACTTTTGACATGATTTACATTTGACATATAATATGTTTGACAATTGTTTCACACTACATGATTTACATCTTAACATAAACACTTTGACATATTATTCAATACATTTGACAATTGGTTTAAACATAGACTTCTTACATTGGTTGGTTTGGTTTGATTAAGTGATTAAGTAACGATGCGTGTGTAATATGATACAAGCATGGTGGATACGCCGCTGGTACTTCCTATATATAAGTGTTTGTATGGTATTACATGTCGTAACGTTATTTGAATCATTTCAATATTGAGACATAGAACATTTTATACAAATAACATACTTTTCACAAGACATTGATTTACAAAACAACTTATCTTATACAAACACATTTTTACATGGTCATTTATTTAACCTGACATTTACTTATACATATCATCTGATCTTATTGTTTTCAAATGATTTACAAGACAAAGCAAATTACAAGGTTCATGACTAAACATTTTTCTTAAACATAAGTCATGAATCCTATTTTTACAAACCTATGTATCTCACAGGCATTTTTATGCTGACGTACCTATTTTCACATGTGTTTTCAGGAGCTTTTCCGTAGGATGTTGATCATGATACTAGGGCGGACCTGTGCCTTAGAGACTTTAAAAGAAGATAGACTATGTTTAATTATGTTATAAACTCTTTTGTTTACTGTTCAAGACAATGTAACACCCTTGTTTAATAAATAAATAAAACTTTGTATGCCATGGTTATGAGACAATTAATTCTGTTACAACACTCCCCGACGTTTCCGCCACGTTTTGTATGTTACACGTGGTCGGGGTGTGACAGAAGAGTTGGTATCAAAGCCAATGGTTATAGGGAATTAGGTTATTAGTAATGCTTTGACCTAGACTATAACTTTTCTAGGAACCTAACACAAGTTATCTTGTGTTTAGATCTTAAAACATGTACATCACCTATCCTTAGGTGATTAACAAAACAAGGAACCAAAATTTTTCTGGTTTAACTCCCTTTCATAGGTCAGGAGTCTACCATGAAGTTGGGTCAGGGTCAGATCTTTGAACTCAGCATAATTTCTAGTTACAAATGCAATGGTATCCCATTTTTCTAGTAGTGATCTAAGAAACCTGCTATTTTGTGTTGAATTTGGAAATGTAACTTTAACAAGTCTTAGCTCACTAATGAGACAACTGAATCGCTCAAACTGCTGAGTCAATGATTCACCCTTGATATGACAGAAGGTTTCATACTGCTGATTCAGAATTTCCCTATTATTTTCAATAACTTCTTCCGTTCCCCCAAACTGTTCCTTCAATGCATCCCATAGCTTTTTTGCACTGTTACAGTGTAGCAGCCCAGCATAGATTTCGTTGGGTAATGCAGATGCTATGATGCTAAATGCTTTGGCATCGAGTTCGAACTTTTGAAAATTAGTTTCAGTATATTTTTCAGGTTTTTTAGGTTCGAACTTCTTTGTATCCTCAACACTTGGCACCATAGGAACATGGGGCCCAAAAACAACAGATCTCCAACATCTAGTATTCTGTTGAGCAAGGATGTGACCCATCCTTCTATCCCAGATGTTGTATTCATTACGTTTAAGCATGGGTGGTTTGAAGAGTGAGCCGATGTTATTCTTATCATCTTGTGATTGTGACGTCATCCTGGTTGTTTTACAAGCACTGATTAATCAACTTTGATGGTGATTAAACCTTGCTCTGTTTTTCAACAAAACGAACAACTATCAGTATCAACGATTGTGAGCTGAACTATTTATGTCAAAATGATTGTTAAATCAAATTTGACTGTCTGAGCTCTGATACCAATTGTTAGGATCTGAGTTTGGTTTTGATTGTGTTTTACGTTTGAATTAAAATGAAAGATGAACAAGTAATGCAGCAAAATGTAAATGGAAACAAACTTTGCACACAATCAAACAGGAGAATTGCTTTCAACACACATTTTCAACAAAGAACCGAATGATTGAATTTATTTCATCAACTATTACAATTGCATGCATGTAACAAACTCCTCCTCAGCCTGAGCTCACAGTGATTTGTTCATACAGGAAGAAAGATGGTGAAGAGCTGATAGAACAGTACAGGGTAGTGTTCTATTTATAGGCACGGACAAACCACTGTGGTATCTTTGCTGACGTCACCATGAAAGTGACATCTAACCTCCTAACAAACTCTAACAACTTATCTATACAAGCACTGCTTATCCTAACTACTGATTACAAGACATTACATAAATAAACTAAACTACTGGTGAATCCTTCCACTGATGTGAACCCAACAGTACTTGTTGTAAACCAGCAGAGCTTAAGCCATAGCAGTAGATTGAACAGCAGGTCTTTAGTCTTTATTAGTCTTTGACTTGATCAGCAGTTGTAGGTCAGCAGTTGTAACGATCAGTGGATTGGAGGTCATCAGATGTTGAAACCACTTTCAAGGGGAGAGACTTGTATATACAACATCTGCTTATTCTGGATCCACTGCCCTGATCCAGTTTTGGCTTTAGTTATCTGTTCCTCTGATAGGGTTCAATCCCAACAGACACCACTATTGTCATGGCTCGACCATTAGAGCCATCAGTCATCCCACCTGCTGCTGTGATCGAGCATGTTGCTGAGATCCCTCCACTTGTTTTGTCCGATTCTTCTTTGCATGTCTTAGAGTCACGCGCTCCTACTACGCCGCTGTTAGTCTATTATCATCGTACGAAGAGGACTAGGCCCGCTGGGGATATCGCATCTACGTCATGTGCTGAGACGTATCTTCTTCCAAGAAGAAGAAAGGAGATAGAGTATACCGATATTGCCACTACGATCAATAGCTCGCTGCACTGCATAGAGATCTGGACTCAGCCAAAGGAAAGGCGAAGTACCTTGAGGGACAGATGGATGAGCACGAGGAGTTGAAGGTTATAGACGGTATTGCGAGAGATGAGATGCATTGGAGGATAGTGGATCTAGAGAAACTTATCAAGGAGATGTTAGAGTCTCTAGGTTTGAAGCGTTGATGTTCATTATCGTTTGTTTGTTTGTTGTTTGATTTGATGGGTTGTATTGTTAGACATTTTTGATACCCTTTTTGTTTAAGGCCTGCGTGCCAGTTTCATTTTTGGATATTATGTGGGAATTTTGTGTGAACTTGTTATGGGTGTCGATGTAGACATGCCAAGGATAGTCATTTTGTACTAAAAACAAGTTTAGATAATTTCTATAATGAATATCAATGATTTACTTTTGGTTTAAAAATTGTTCTTATTAATATGTGGATATTATACATGCGCAATGTTTGGTCCACTAACATTTAATGATTGAATTATTTTTTGTTATCGTCTTATGTGAATATTATTGTTGTAGTAATAAAAACGACGAAATGCCGCCAAAAGCAAGACAGGGTACCGGATTACCTACCACACCAGAAGATTTGGCTCAACTCATAGCCCAACACGTTAATACTTCCATGGAACAGCTCAATGCTAACCAAAATGATGGTCAGAGACGTGGATGTGGTGTACACGGGCAAGGTTTTGGTGGGGCACATATTGGAAACCCTCCAGGTAAAATGTGATCGGAAAGTTTTAATAGTTCATGTGTTACGATATCATTGGAATGTGTTCCTGATTTCCATTAACATTATTGAACAATGCACATATGTATATATAAAACATTCCAGGGCTGTAACCCACGATCATTTACCGGTGCTGAAGGACCCTTAGACATCACACGATGGATAGAGAAGATAGAATCTGTCATGGAAATCAGTGGTTGTGATGTTGATCAACGGGTGAGATATGCTTCTTGTTCTTTTCTTGATGAAGCACTGTCCTGGTGGAACTCGCAAGTTCAAATTTTGGGTGAAGACGCTGCCTATGGTCTGACCTGGAACGAACTTAAAGAGATGCTCCTGAAAGAGTACTGCCCGTGCAGTGAAATTCAGAAAATCGAGACCAACTTCTGGAACCTAACCATGGAAGGTCTGAACGTCAGAGCTTACACATCTCGTTTTAATGACTTGGCAAGGTTAGTTCCACGAATGGTTACTCCCGAATATGTAAAGGTAGAAAGGTATATCTGGGGATTGTTGCCACGAATTCGCAGTATGGTTACATCCGCGAAACCTACCACCTACCTAGAGGCTACTACATTGGCAAAATCATTAGTCGATGACGCTGCTCACAAAAGTGGTCTTGATAAAAAGGAGGAAACCGGGAAGTCATCGGGCAAGGCCAAAGCAGATGCGAAATCTGAACGGTCGGGGCGTTCTGAGACTAAGACAGAAGATTCGAAGAAACACAAGTCTGAGAGCTAGAGGAAGGAGACTGATGAGAAGCGCGACAGGAAACGCAGTTCTAGGAAGGCGTATGTAGCAAGTTTTAGCAGCTCTAGAAAGGATAACGCCATGGATACCCGAGGTGGTTCTGAGAGGAAGACTCACGAGGACGAGCAGAAGAAGTGTCGCAGATGTGGACGAAATGGACATATTGCCTGCGAGTGCTATGCCAAAAGTACTCTGGAAGGAACGAAGCTTGAGGGACGCTTTCAGTGCGGGGAACAAGGACATTTCAAGAAGGATTGTCCTAAGGCGGGAGGTAAGAATGCCAGGGGTAGAGCGTTCGAAGTAAACGCTGGGAAGGCATGTGACGATCCTGCTGTTGTCACTGGTATGTTTTTTTATCAATAACCATTCTGCGTTCGTATTCTTTGATATGGAGCTGACTTGAGTTTTGTCTCGAAAAGCTTTGAACCATTTTTGTGTTCACCTAAAAGTAAGCTAGGTAAGAAGTACTCGATAGAACTAGCAAATGGTAAATTGATAGAAATAAGCGAAGTCGTTTGCGACTGTAGTATTTAGCTAGATGATCATAAGTTTAGTATCGATTTACTGCAAGTGGAGCTGGGAAGCTTTGACGTAGTTCTGGGAATGGATTGGTTGTCCAAGAACAAAGCGGAGATTGTTTGCTCGGAGAAGCAAGTACGGATACCTCATCCTGGTGGTGGCGAAGCGATAGTTGTCCATGGAGATCGATCGAGTCGTGTGTCGAGTGTTGTAAGTGTTATAAAGATGCTCAAGATGTTGCGGGAAGGTTATCCTGCGTTCCTAGTCAACGTGGTGGATACAAAGGCCGAATGTAGGAAGATCGAGGAGATTCCTATTGTTCGTGACTATCCAGATGTTTTTCCTGAAGACTTACCTTGATTAGCCCCTGCGAGACAGATCGAGTTCCGAATCGATCTGGTACCGGGTGCTGCACCAATTGCAAAATCTCCTTACAGATTGGCACCGTCTGAAATGAAAGAAATGTTGTACCAGCTTCAAGAGCTATTAGACAAAGGTTTCATTCGACCGAGTTTTTCGCCATGGGGTGCACCTGTCTTGTTCGTGAAGAAGAAGAAGAAGGATGGATCCTTCAGGATGTGTATTGATTACAGGGAGCTGAACAAGTTGACTATCAAGAATCGGTACCCTTTACCGAGGATTGACAATTTGTTCGACCAGCTTCAGGGATCTAGCTACTACTCGAAGATAGATCTGCGTTCAGGGTATCATCAGTTGAAGGTTGCTGACGAAGATGTTCCGAAGACAGCTTTTCGAACACGATATGGCCATTACAAGTTCCTAGTCATGCCTTTTGGCCTAACTAATGAGCCAGGTGTGTTCATGGATCTCATGAACAGGGTATGCAAACGCTATTTGGATAAATATGTGATAGTATTCATCGATGATATACTTATCTATTCGCGAACCAAAGAAGATCATGAGCATCATTTGAGGTTGATTTTGGAGTTGTTGAAGGAAGAGAAGCTGTATGCCAAGTTCTCTAAATGTGAGTTCTGGATTCGAGAAAGTCATTTTCTCGGACATGTCATAAATGAGAAAGGTATACATGTAGATCCGTCTAAGATCGAGGCGATTAAGAATTGAGAAGCGCCAAAGACCCCGTCAGAGGTGTGACAATTCTTAGGGCTTGCTGGGTACTATCGGAGATTCATTGAGAACTTCTCCAGAATAGCGCAGCCGTTGACGCTATTAACCCAGAAAGAGAGGAAGTTTGACTGGACGGAGAAGCAACAGGAAGCTTTTCAGATGTTAAAGGAAAAGCTCTGCAGTGCCCCTATTCTTTCCCTTCCTGAGGGAAGTAATGATTTCATTGTATACTGTGATGCTTCACGTTTGGGCCTTGGATGCGTTTTAATGCCAAGAGACAAAGTGATAGCCTATGCATCCAGACAATTGAAAGTGCACGAGAAGAACTACACAACACATGATTTGGAGCTTGGACCGTTGTGTTTGCCCTGAAGATCTAGAGACACTACTTGTATGGCACGAAGTGTACGATATACACGGACCATAAGAGCCTCCAGCACATCCTCGATCAGAAGGAGCTCAACATGCGACAATGATGATGGGTAGAGTTACTCAATGATTATGAGTGTGATATCCGTTATCACCCAGGAAAAGCTAACGTTGTTGCAGATGCAATCAACTGGAAGGAACGGGAAAAGCCTCTACGTGTACGCACTTTGTGACAACCCGAGTTTTCAAGGTCTCTATCCGATTTAACTTCGTACTTATTTGCTAAGTGTGTTTAATAATTACATGGTGTGCATTATAAGTGTTATTTGTGACATGTATAATATGTGTGTATATGTTATACATATTTGAATTGTATAACTATTTAAAACATGGAATTTTGCCTAACACCCCTAGCCGAAAACCCACACTCTACGAAAACACCCCACCCACGAAAACACTTCATGTATTTTCATCCACATGTGGTCAACGAAAACCAAATGGGCTTTGGCCCAGTAGTGATTAGTTAAAAGGGTTGTACTTGACCTATACGCGATAACAGCAACTAGAAAACCCTAATCACCTCTCAGTTACTCTCTCTCGCTCTCCTTTGAAACTCGACGGCAACCTTGAGCATTCGAACCCGTACATCGATCGACTTACTGTTCCTTCTGTTAATCTTAGCAATCAACTATTGATGACTGTTTGATTGAAAACAAGATTACTATTCGTTGGCTTTATGAATTAACTGTTAGCACATAGCGATTGTGATCATGTGATTTGAATTGTGTTGTTTGTTGATGATCTGACATGTATATGGTATGTTAATGAATGATGATTCTGGTTATGTTGTAAACATGTTCTTAACTATAATGGATCTAGTGATGGAACGATTTGATGACTTATGTAAACCTTGATATCGATCTAGAGTTTTGACAGTTTGTGTAATTGGAATTTGTGTAACCTTGTTGCTGTTTGATTTGGTATTTGTGATTGTTTAAGATCTGTACATCGATCTGTACATCGGATACGTTACTGTGGCTATCTAAGATCATAGATGGTATTTACGATTTAGTGTGCATATTAGATAATAAGTGTTGTGATGATCTGATTTAATGATAATTCTGGTTGTATAGTGATTGGTAGTTTAATTTGATGGCATGTTTTGGTACGATTGAATAACTGTTACTCATCATTAATATTTTATGTAACTGATGATGATGATGCAATCAGACGAAAACACAACAATCAGACGAAAACACAAGGTGTTTTCGCCAAGCCTTAAGTCCGACGAAAACCCTTGGGTTTCCGTCAAAAGCGATTTCGCCATTTAGTATTTTCGGCCACCAAGTGTTTTCGTCAAAAGATATTGTTGCCATCAAGGGTTTTCGCCATACATGATTTCGTTAGTATTCTGGCATACTAACTTTGTTAAGTCTATTACTCAGTTAAGTTGATTTACTCAGTTAACTTTATTAGTTATGTTTAGTATGTAACTTTGTTAGTTATCAACTCCGTTAGTTGTTAATTGAGTAAACATGTTAATTCTGTTAAACTTATTAACTTTGTTAGGATATGCATGTAACTCTGTTAAACATGTAACATTGTTAGTGTGTAAATCCTGTTAAGTGTGTTAACTTTGTAAAGTATGTTAACTGCCTGTTAATCCTGTCAAGCATGAGTTGCATGGCTTTAATTAACTTCTTATATGATACATGATAATTGCTTAAACACACTTCGTGACATAGATGGCATGTGAATCTATACGAACTTAACTGATTGAGTATACGTGTATAACTATAGGACTTGACTGATTTCTTCTGAGCACGTAGTTTAGCATACCGAGCAAACCAAGGTGAGTTCACACTCTATCCAAGCCATGGGATTCCCAAGGGTTGGGAATGGGTTAAAGAACTGAACGGAACTACAAACTTGCGTATTCCCCATACAACAGGATACATACGACCATAAGATCATCACTCTATCATTTGAAGTCTCTCATTTATCTGCTTAATCGCCGAGGCCTATGGCGAGTGGGTCATTAGTAGATTGCGCTATTAGGTTTAACAAACCTCACACCGTGTCGTCCGAACGGGCGTGTACTAATGGGCTATGGGCAAAGGGTCAATGCTGATAGACATTGACTTAGGGCACCTCTTACATTTTCGTAGCAGTCGATACGCGTGGTCTAGTAACACATGGGAAGCCCCCACTAATCTTCGCAAACATGTCTGGGAGACCGCGATACGAATTAATACGATACATGGTTTACAAAACGAACATACGATTTACGAAACGAATGCTACAACTAAACAACCATCTGTGAACTCGCTCAACTTTGTAGTTGATTCGTTGCTACATGCCTTGCAGGTCGTTAGGTACTCATGCAGCTTGCACAGGGAGGCGCGGTTGTTGTGGGACATGGCAGTGTGTGCCATGCTAAAAACATTACTTTATTTCATACTTAATACTTACTTTGAGTTTTACAATTATGCTTCCGCTAAACACTTAACTACGTTTTGGTTTGAAACACCTTTCATATTGTGTGGTTGAATTTTTACGTATTACTTGTTATGTTCAATATGATTGGTGGCTTGATCCTGGTCAGTCACGCCTCCAAGCGGTGATACTCCGCGTGTGGATTTTGGGGGTGTGACAGATTGGTATCAGAGCCATTGGTTATAGTGAACTTGGTTTTAATAAGGGAAAACATTTTTGTTAAAACCAAACTATAACCTGAACAGTGCTCAACGATCCACAACGACGCTTCGCTCCACGTGCAAGACTCGACATTCTAGGTGATATGGTTTATGTTTTATTGCCTACTTGTTAGTTACATAGAACTTTGCTCATGGTATGCTTAGATAAACATAGAAACTGTTAATTGAAAACACTTGTGTGCTTACTCTCTTCTGTCACCGCACTTTCGTGAACCTCTCCCACTCATGTTTCCTTTGGTATGAAGATCATGAGTGGACGCGTTAACCTAACTCAAGCCCAGTTGGCGGCTTTGATCACTGAACAAGTTATTGCAGCACTCGCAGCTGCCCAGGCAGGAGGTATAGCCTTCCATCAAAACTTACTCTAGGATCCTTAGATCCTACTTTCGTAAACTAACACTTGTGCTTAATTCTGTTTACTCTTACGCACATGACAGGTCAACACGCTCAGCCACCTGTATGCACATTCAAGACATTCATGGACTGTCGTCCTAGTACTTTCAGTGGCACTGAAGGAGCTGTTAGACTCCTCCATTGGTTCGAGAAGCTCGAGTCAGTCTTTGAAATGTGTGAATGCCCTGAGGCTCGTAGGGTGAAGTACGCCACTGGTACTCTTGAAGGCACTACGCTAACTTGGTGGAACGCGCAACTTCAGATGCTGGGGCTGGCGGCTGCTAATGCCACCCCATGGAATGATTTTATGGAACTAATCAAACGTGAATACTGTAGTCGTGATGACATCCACAAGCTGGAAGTGGAGTTCTTTAACCTGAAGATGACTGGGTCAGAGATAGAAGCGTACACGAAACGGTCCAATGAACTGGCAGTGTTATGTCCAACTATGGTGGATCCTCCCATCAAGCGCATTGAGCTATACCTCAAAGGCTTAGTACCAGAGATTCAAAGCCATGTGACTGCTGCTAACCTTGCTACTATCCAGGATGTTACTCGTCTTGCTCATCATCTCACAGACCAAGCAGTGGAACAGAATAAGCTGCCTAAACGTATTGGTGCTACTACTACCACTACTTCTGCTATTCCCAGTGATAACAAGTGAAAATGGGATGGAATCTCCAGCAAGGGTTCGACTTCGGTTCAGTCCCAGGCACAGCAGCGAAAGATCGATGACTACCAGAGTCCTGGTCAGCAATCTTCTGGTAGTCAAGGGCAGGGTGGATATCGAGGAAACCACCCAAAGTGCAACAGATGCAACAGGCACCACAGTGGTCAGTGCAACAGGGGTCGTTGCCAGAGGTGTCTCAGGATGGGTCATGAAGCTAAGGATTGCAGGAGCTCGCGACCTGCGAATCAGAACCAACAACAAAAACCACCAGCTCCATAGAACCAGCAGCGACAGCGAGGTAACAGGGGATGCTTTCAGTGTGGTGCTGAAGGCCACTTCAAGCGGGACTGCCCTCAGTTAAACCAGAATCAGAACAACAACAATAATAATCAGGGCAATGGGAACAATAATGGGGATAACAACGGGGGAAACAATGGAAACAATGGCACCGGGGCCGCGTGTTCATGCTTGGTGTCACACCCCGACCACGTGGAACATACAAAACGTGGCGGAAACGTCGGGGAGTGTTGTAACAGAATTAATTGTTTCAAATCCATGGCAATTGAAGTTTCGTTTTACTGATTAAAAGTGTTACAATGTCTTAACAAACAAAGAAATACAACATAATTAACTAGTCTTGCATCTTTTATTGTCACTAAAGCCCAAGTCTGCCTATGTGTATCTTGATCATCTTATGCAATAGCTCCTGAAAAACACATGTGAAAATAGGTACGTCAGCATAAAAATGCCGGTGAGATACATAGGTTTTGTGAAAATAGGTTTCATGACTTTTGTTTGAGAAAATGTTTAGTCATGAACCTTGTTATTTGCTTTGTTTTGTAAATCATTTGAAAATCGATAAGATCAGATGATATGTATAAATAATGTATGGTTAAATGAATAACCATGTAAAATGAGTTTGTATTAGATAGGTTGCTTGTAAAACAATGTCTTGTGAAAAATATGTTATTTGTATAAAATGTTCTATGTCTCAACCTGAAATGATTCAGATAACGCTACAATATGTAATACCATACAAACACTTATATATAGGAAGTACCAGCGGCGTATCCACCATGCTTGTATCATATTACACACGCATCGTTACTTAATCACTTAATCAAACCAAACCAAACAATGTAAGATGTCTATGTTTAAACCAATTGCCAAATGTATTGAATAATATGTCAAAATGTTTATGTCAAGATGTAAATCATGTAATGTGTAACCAAAAATGATATGTATGGCTAGTGAAATGCATCAACTAAACCATATGCACAAGAACATAGTATCGAAGTAAAACTTGGTTTAAATCAAAGTTATGTTTTGTGTAGTAAATGCATGATCAATGTAAATCATGTAATATGCGTCCAAAATGTAAGTATGTGATGAATAACAAATGTACTAAGTATGAAGAACAATGCACGATTGAACATACATAGCATGTGAACTGTACTAAGTATGCAACAACAGACATACGTAGCATGCGACCTGTACTAAGTATGCAACAATAGACTTACGTAGCATGTGATGTAATGTAAAACAATGTACTAAGTAATGCACACAATGGGCACACATAGCATGAACACAATGAAATCATGTACTATTATGTACTAATGAACATAGCAAGTATATGATGTGAAAACAGGAAAGCATGAAAGTAACAAGTAGGCACATGTGTTCCACCCCAAAACAGTTTGGAAAACAGTAAAAGAGGGGTCTATGTACTCACTTGAGATTGCTCAGAAGTCCTAGGATAACCACCAAGCAATGCTAGAGATCACGGAAATCCAACGGCACCTAATATAGGTATCTATGTTAATTAACCGGACCTATATCGGAAGACTGGGTAGCATTAGGGTTTGTAAACCAAATGAGTGTAGGAACTCATATGATATGGTTTAACAAAGCCTACATACTAAATGAAACTTAACCTAAGTCTTATCGACCCATTACGACCCGTTTAGGAAGCTTATGCTACTTTAACGCGTCGTTCGCGTGAAACGCGTTCGGACCGCCTAACTAGTCCTATGACAAGTGTTATATGCCTAAACATGTTACATAATCAGTTATGTGACAAAAGTTTAGGTTACATATGCTTAATTACCAATTATACATGAAAAGGGTATTCTGGTAATTTACCTAAGGCATATAAACTACCTATCATACAACTACTTAAACGATGTGACCATAGGGTATAACCTCGGAAGGTTATGCCCTATACTAGGGTCACCTAATGTATTTGGTCGGATCCTAATGATCGACCAAACTGGGTCGGGTTCGAAGGTATAGGCGATTTATTAGATCGCCTACCCTACGACCCTAGACAACGTGGTAATCAGTGGGCATAGTCCCAAGGGACTATGACCAACGTGATTACACTCACGTTGCGAAGTTCAAACGAACTTCGCATTGACCATTACTGGTCAACGCTGAAAGTCAAACAAAGTTTGACTTTCTGACTCGAAAAGCAGTAAAATAAGGAAAAGAACGAAAGAATACTTACGAAGGGTCCCCGAATGCTAATCCCGATCCAAGAACTCAGGTATGAAACAATGGTTTCAACTTAGAGCTCTCAAATCAGAATTCTTGTGCAAAATGAGGTTGTGTGGGTTGGGTATTTATAGGAATACCCGAACCGTTAGGATCGTTTCATGGAAAACGTGCCATGATCCAACCCGTACACTTGTCGGAACCTGATGGAAGCTGAAATTATGTTCTTATCCGCTGACTAGACGATTGAGAATGTGTGGTTGAGAATCGAACAGCTGGGACCCGCTTGTTAAAACATTGAATCTGATCCAGATCATGCAGTCGCGTAGCGCGACAGGTAGGCCCTTAGGGCTCGCGCTACGCTACTGCCTCCCAGTTCCAGAATTGTTTCAAAATTGGCAGAAATGGTCCCTGCACGTGTTTAAGGCCTTTTTCGATGCGTTTGAACCCCGTTAACCTCATTTCAAGGCTCTAAAATGAAGTTAAAGTATAGGGAACTCAAAACATGCTCAAAAATATGCCGGAGGTTGGTTCGTTTGGCCGTACGAACGCGATGTTCGCTTAATTACGACGGAATGCGCATAAGCGCGAAAAACGATCCAAAAGACGCGACGAATGGATTTTTCTTAAGGCGAACACTAAAATATAATGTAGTCATGCTTACATAAATTTTTGGATGTCCGGATGTATTCAGAACGTAAGTTATGCGCGAAAATGCAAACTTGTGCACTTTTTGACACTTTTAGTCCCTGAATGACACAAAAGTTTATTTTAGCACACCGAACCCCTCAAAGCCTATTTCTAAGCTATGTAAAGGATATTTATGGTATGTTTAACTTATGGTCATGTTCCGGAAGGTCTGTTACAGTTCAAATTGGCATACTTTCGCAGTTTGTCAACTTTAGTCCCTGTAAGTGATTAAACTTGATTTCACCACACCAAACCTTCAAAAACTTATATATAAGTTATGTAAAGGTTATTTAAGGTATGTTAAGCCTATTTCACTATTCCGGAGTGTTCGTTGGATTAAACTGGTTATATCTACACATCAGAGCGCGTATAACCCTCCGGAAAGCGATTTAAAGCTTGAAATCGAACAAGAATTGATATGTGTAAACGATACACATATTTTTACAAATCCCAAGTATGAAATACTATATTTCATTGGTTTGGCATTTGTTTGATGGTTGGAGTGACACGGGTGTTACAGTCTCCCCTACTTTAGGAAATTTCGTCCCGAAATTAATTCGTAGGAGTCTAACTGTGGCTTTGTGTCAAATAACCACCAGAGATATGAAAGGCATAATCCTGTTATTTCTATTTAACGGACATTCTTCAGAATTGAAAAATGAACGGAGTTATTTTCAACAGGCATTCTTTAGAAACAAAAATGAACGGAATAGTCATTTTACATCTTAGAAACAAAAATGAACCGAATAAGTCATTTTACATCTTCAGAAACAAAAATGAACGGAATAGTCATTTTACATCTTCAGAAACAAAAATGAACGGAATAGTCATTTTACATCTTCAGAAACAAAAATGAACCGAATGAGTCATTTTACATCTTCAGAAACAAAAATGAACGGAATTAACTCTAGATACATGACAAAACTTGCTGTGGTTTCTGTGCACTGAATTTCCATAATTATGTACGCGTCCATAATTACGTAATTCCTTGCACAGTCCGCACAGTGCATTTCATGATGTGTAGGGGAAGAAAATATCAAACCTGTGATGAGTGTGACTAGACTACCATAGGGTCCTTTTAATCAGATCAACACATGATCTTTTTAATTAGACCACCAAGGAGTCCTTTCAGCTATATCATCACTTGATATACCTGACCAGATTTTTTTTTTTGATCAATCTGTTTAACTAGACCACTCAAGGGGTCTACTTATAGAATAGTACAATAAAATCCAAGGGACTTAACTACAACGTAGAAGCCCATTGAGGATTTAATATAGTACACAAAGATATGGAAGATTCTACGAGGATTTGGATAATAAGAATTTGGATCACACGAAAACATAAAAGGAAACACATAAGCACATAATCACATAGTTGTTTGACTTGTTTATTAATTTGTTATCTTTGGACGCGGATACTTAAAGCACACCAGGAATCCAATTCGTGGATTTCATTTGGCACTTTAATCATTTCAAGAATCCATCCATGAAGATAGGATGATCTACCAAAAATTCGATTTTTCGTTTTCAGGAAAACGCAATATGCGAATTAAGGTACACAATAATTTAGAACATACGGAAATACCCTTAGGTACCCTATTAAGAATTTATAGTGGTACTTGGGGTATTCGTACAGAATTATAACTTGCACCTTGTACTTCATCTCTTTGCAAGAGACGGGTACTTAGGATCTTTGTGGAAAACGCAAGAGATTGTAAAATGGAAGAATTTTGGGGGTAGTCTGTCCTTTAAGGAATACGGTTCCTTGATTGTCGGTATTGAAAGAGATATGTTGTTATGCTTACAACCACATAAATACATTGCAATGTAAATAAGAAGATTTATTTATCAACAATGATAACAACTGTTTCATGGACCTTGACAACAAAAGAAAATAATACATAGGATGTGATTATTTCTAAAGAGTGTTGTCTTCTAGTCGATCAGATGCTCATCTCTGTGCTGGATTAGTGTTAGCAAGCTTTGGGCAATTTCTTAGGAAATGTCCCATCTCGCCACACTTGTTGCAAGAACCTGGTGGAAAGCGAGCTCGAGCAGGTTTGTTGTCAGCTTGATTCGGTGCAGCTGCTGCAACGCAAACTTTTGCCATATGACCTTTAAGTCCACAAATTTGGCATTCGTGGCACTTCACATTAGCATGATGATGTATACCACATCGGTTGCACAAGGGTGAAGTTCCATTGTATGGCTTCCTAGCACGGGGTTGAGTTGGTTGTTTGGGGACGGCCTGACCATTGTGAGCGACCATGGTGAAGTTCTGAGAAGCCTTTTGCTTCTTTGACCGCTCAAGGGATCCAGTCTGCTCATCCATGGTCTTTGATTCCTCGACTGGTTTCTTGTCACCCTTCCGGAAAAGCTTACGTTTCCTGATCTGAGATTCAGTCAGAGTTGCAGATAGCTCAATGGCCTGCCTAACCGTAGTGGGGTTACTACCAGTAACAATGTCTTGAACTGCGTCAGGGAGACCATCAATGTATTTTTCGATCGCCTTATCCAAAGGCGTAACCATGGTAGGACACAACAGGCTCAACTCCTCATATCGATCAGTGTATGCTCGATGTTCACCGCTGTCTTGTTTAAGATCATCGAATTCCCTTTCCAATGCCCTGATCTCGTGACGAGGACAGAATTCCTTCATCATCAGTGCTCGAAGTTCTTCCCAAGTTTGGGCCAGTGCCACTTCGGCACCCCTATCTCTCACCACACCGTTCCACCATGTCAAAGCTCGTTTCTCGAAGACACTAGATGCAAAATCTACCTTTCGCTCGTTTGGACATTGAACATGCCTGAAGGTGCTTTCTAGACTCTCGAACCATTGCAGAAGTGCAGTCGCTCCTTGAGACCCAGAAAACTTGGATGGCTTAGCTGAGTTGAACGTCTTGAAACTGCAGAGAGCCTTATTGTTGTTGATAGCTTGGTAACATTGAGCAACGACGTTCGGGATTGCAGCAGTCATTTGCTGTGTAATGACAGCTGCCAGCTCGTCAACAGATACAGGATTTTCGCGTCGTGGAGGCATTCTAAAAGAGAAGAACATGAAAGGAAACGAGTGAGAGAATTAGACGAAAAG
>JARYGA010027388.1:0-45220 GCA_030545235.1 Helianthus tuberosus
CACTGTTCCATCCAAAACATCATCAGCCCCTCCTCAAACAAAGAGGAGAAGGCTAATTCTCAAAGATGATGACACTTCACCACCACAAACATCTTCAAAATCTTCAGCTCTTGTCACAATACCAAAACCTGTTCCTCTCTCTTCAGTTCCAATGTACAAGCCCTTACCTCCTGTAGGTGTTCAATTTCCTCTTGAACTAGCAGCTGTTAGAGAAGAAATAAAATCTTTCTACTATGAGGATGACCCTGCTAAAAGGAGTTTGCCATCAATAAAAGGATATCCCTGGCCTAAAAATGTTGATGAATATTTGGAAATCAAGGCCAAGCAAGCAGAGGATATCTCAAAAAGAAACACACAAGGGAAATCTGACAAAGAAATTTCAAGAAACTATCAATATCTGCTCACACAAGTCAGATCCCTAGAACAATTTGCAAAAAAATGTCAGTCAACAAATTTCAGAAAGAGCAACTGAAACTTTGAAGAAAGACTACATTGAAAGCATTATGGCTCACAAAAAGTACAAAGGAGAGAGATACATGTACAAAGAGTGGACTGTTCCTGAGCTTGAAGATGAAGCTGCAAGAATTCAAGACATGATCAAAAGGAAGGTCACTCACACTCCTCCTGTCTGGGCAAAGTATAGAAAGAATGTACCTGACAAACAGGTAGAACTGAAAAGAATGAAAGAAGAACTGGTTGCTGCTGAATATGGAAACAGAAGACAAGTTGCTAGATGGAAAGAAGATGTGGTCAGGATCACCTACAAAAGGTTGGAGGAACTAAGAAAGAAAGATCCTAATGTTCCTCAAAAGCCTGACTATCCTGAAGCAGAGGTTTCAAAAAGACCAACAAAGCTGCAAATCAGGAGAGCCACTACTCCAACTGGTGCTGCCATCTATAAAAGAAGGGCACACAAACAGTTGAGAGGTGAAACCATTCAAGAGATGATAAGAGGAGATGACCTTGTAAAAGAAGGCATAAAGAAAATGATCATAGCAACTCTTGGTTTGGATCAAACTGCAAGTACTGCTCAGCCAGTTATGAATAGGCCAGCCTCACCAAATACTTCTGCAAATAAACATCTCCCAAGAAACCCACCAGGCTCAAAAATACAAAAGTGGGAAACTGACAAACAGACCTGCGTATTGACTTTGCTCAGGTCTGGTGGAGAAGTGGAGAAAATATCAAGGGAACAAGCTCTTGGCCTGAGTCTTGAAGATTTGCAGGATCTCCTTGATCTTCCACTTAGCAGGGATGATGAAGATACAGATGCCCTAGACTTTGAATTACAATTTAAAGGTCAGATAAGGGAATTGTTGATGAGGCAATAAAGATTTCCACAATAATGAAGAGTTTTGGCATTATCTATTCCAGGGGGAGATTGTTGGGATTGAACCCTATCAGAGGAACAGATAATTAAAGCCAAAACTGGATCAGAGCAGTGGATCCAGAATAAGCAGATGTTTACATACAAATCTCTCCCCTTGAAAGTGATTTCATATCTGCTGACCTCCTATCTGCTGATCTTGCAAAGTGCTGACCTACAACTGCTGCTCAAGTAAAGACCTGATGAAAGACTAAAGCCCTGCTGATTCTATCTACTGCCTTGAGTCAAGCGCTGCTGATCCGGACAAGTACTGCTGGGTTCACAGCAGTGGAAAGTTGCAGCAGTTGTTCTATAGTCTGTTTTGTAATGTAATGTAATAACAGTAGTTAACATAGCAGTGTTTGTATAGATCAGAGGTTAGAGTTTGTTAGGAGGTTAGATGTCACTTTCATGGTGACGTCAGCTAAGATGCTCAGTGGTTTGCAAGTGCCTATAAATCGTTCAGTACTTTGTACTGTTCTATTAGCTCTTTTGCATCATCGTCTTCTTTGCACGAACAAACAACTGAGCTCTGGCTGAGGGGGAGTTTGCATTCATTCATCAATCATTGTAATCGTTATTGAAATAAATTCAATCTTCCGATTCATTGTGAAAAGATGTTTGATTAAAGTATTACTCTCGTTTGATTGTATGCAAAGTTTGTTTTCATCATAATTCCGCTGCACACTCATCCATCTTCATTTTAATTACAAACACAAAATACAATCAGAAACAAACTCAGATCCAACAATTCTAAGGCTGAGTTCTTAAACAGATTAGAAGCAAACATTATTTTGTCTTCTTCAGCACACTTGCTTATTTTTAAAACGGCCTCAGTCTTCTCTATCCAGCGTAGAGCTGCAATGGGTCCTTCATTGCCCGAGAATTCTATTGGTTTGCAGGACCATAATTCTTTGTAAGAACAACCATAAGGCATGGTTCTTCTTCTTTTGGGAATGGGCACCTGAGGTACGGGTCCATTATTCACGCTATTTTCTGGTTCAATTGGTCGCTTACTGCTATGTTTACTTTTATTATTCGCTTCTTGAACCGTTTGAATAATAAATGGCATTGCATCTATAATTCCTTGTGCCACTATGTGTTGAACGACACTATTATCCATTTGGTTTCCATTGTTATTGATGCTCGGATTCTCATTAACCACGTTAATGTTACTTTGGTTATCGTTATTCAGATTTCCTTGATTTCCTTCGTCGGCCATCTGAATTTTAAACAGTTACCTCATATTAATATCACAAAATAATATTTAATATAGTCAATCACATGACACACATTTTTGCCAAAAGCGTCGATCATTGCGACTTTACTCTATTCATCTATTATGCATCTATCACACACCAGTACTGAAATAAAAATTACAATACCAACTGAAATAGAATTACACTAATAGTAGTAGGCATCCGTACACACATATTTTTATTTTTATTTTATTATTTATTTTATTATTTTATTATTTTATTATTATTAGTACTACTACCGTCTCCTCCATCGCATCACGGATATGGATTCATCCAGAAATCCATATTGCGCTCGTCGTATTTCCATACGAGTCGCTCTCCCACCTGTCTCATCCGTTCACTACTTTCTAAAATTTCCTCACCAAATGTCCTAAGTTCTTGTACGTTTTCTGCACTCATTGGGGGTGCAGGTTCTAGGACTGGGTTCGGAATCTGGGGTGCGGGTTCTTGGTATGGGGGTGTAGGTGCCTGGAATTGGTAAGGATCTTCTAAAATCTCCCTAATGTATTCATCATGGAAATAGGGATCTAAAGGATCCAAACCTAGGTAGGCTCCTACGTTTGGCATGGGCATGTCTTCATGTATCGGGTAACGTTGCACATAGTCCCTATTGTCGTCCCCCCAGGGGTCGTAATTTGGGTCTAGGGGGTTTGGTGCTGGTACCCTAGGTATTTCTTCCGGATTGAAGTCATGCATTTCTACTTGGTTTTCAGGGTTTTCTATCTCCATGGGTTGGTCAGGGATTGGCAATTGTGGTTGGGGTGCTATTATTTGCTCCAGATTAGGGTCAGCTGCAGTGGTTACTAGGATGTGAATATTGGCTATACCCTTATTTATCATGTCCTGGGCATAGGCTTCTATCTCTCTCTTGACTGCTGCTAATGCTCTCTGGTCTTGTAACTTTTTCATACGTTTTCTACGCTCGTGCGCCCCTCGACTGAACCATCCCCTCTTTTTCTGAGGAAATGGCTCTTCTGACTGAGCCTTAAACACAAAAATTCCTTCTTCCGTATCAGCAGAGTACCTTGAGAGGGCAGGCTGAGAAGAGGAGGTGCCTTCGCTTCTAGGCGAACCAGACAATTGACGATACGTGTCAGATGGTCCTTGGTCGCTCATACTGAAAACTAACAAATAGTTAAATAACACATAACAATAAATACAGTTATGCACGTAGTTCCATAATTTATTTCCTAACAGAGTGAATTTTGATGTTAGCAAAACACTTCTGTGGCTGAATAAGTGGCTTAGCTCTGATACCACCTTCTGTCGCAACCCCCGATCCCAAATCCCCGGAAACGGGCGGCCGCGAGCCAGTTTCGGTGGTATCACGTATTGTCTAATTTGGCAGCGGAAATTTTCTTCAGGACCGTAGTTAGGAAATATTGGATCAGAGTAAAATACCACATTTTCATAACATTAAACAAATGGGTTAAAACCCAAGTTCGTAATACACACATTTTCATAGGAATAAATCCTATTTTATTTAACAAAAACATCTATTTTATTTTAGGTAACTTTGTTGCCACTTTTCCAAGCCTTCAGTGCTGTCCAGCTGGCTTCTATTTGGCTTTCACAGTTTGTTACCTGAAACGCGTTTTAAAAACATTTGTCAGTGGGAAATACTGGTGAGTGAATCCCAGTTTAATCAAGTTTAAATAAAATCCCATTATACAGTATTGAGGGCGATCCCGCAATTACATTTGTTTCCAAGACATATCAATTAACATCCATGGTACTGTCGAACCCGACTTATGGAAATGTTACTCCTTGACCAGGTGGTAACAAATTTTGTATACAAAACCCCAACATACTCATGATAATTGTATTCTTACAAATACTCAATAACTGTTTAATATATAATTAATTAAATTAGGTTTTGTAAAAATAGATAACAAAAAGCGGGTCAACTCACATTGCTGTCTTAGATTTTCCGTAAGGGTTTCCTGGGAATAATCTATAATTTACACAAATGCACACGCGTTAGTATAATAACCCATTTTAACATTAGTAATACCCTCCCCGAGACGGCATTCCAATGACTACGTCGGGCAGAACCACGACAGACGTTACGGAACCCTAGATCAATCGGGCAGCGTATCTAATATGTATCCAGGGGTTATAATACTTAAAACGGAGCAGAACTTCGCTAATTAGGGGGGTATAATACCCGTATAATAAGCCTACTATTCAGATTTGAGAGAAAAGAAACGTTCGTGAACGAGTTCGACTGAAGATCCAAAGCCTTCTATATATAGGGCCTGATTTCAGCTTTTACGCGGCCCGCGTAGAGGTTAAGAAGGGGCTACGCGGCCCGCGTTAGACCTGGTCAACGTTGTAGCTTAGCTGGGTCATCACATAAGTCTGCCGGGTGTTGGGCCAGGTGGCGGCCCAGGGTTGCGCCAGGTTTTAAGTTGACGCGGCCCGCGTCAAGGTTGAGGTGGGGTTTACGCGGCCCGCCTCAACTTAAATTTTCTTGTTTTTTATTTATTTTGAATGCTATACTGTATCTCGGGCTCGGTTTTCACATACGGGGTGTATTTAAAGACTTATAGGGATATTTTAAAATATTTTGGGGTGTCGGAAAAATATTCGAGGGTGTCGGTTTTATTGAGGGTTGTTATAGTTAGCGATTGGTTGTCTTTGGACCACATGTTCCAATGGTGCCGAGTGCTGAGGATCTAAAAGGCATGGTACCTAAGAAAATTGAAAACTATACTGACCAGTACTTTCAAAAAATTGAATTGGATGCCAAAGAATTTAGCATGGTTGCATCTGCACTCCCAAATGAAATTTATGCTGGGCTGTTACACTGTAACAGTGCCAAGGAATTGTGGGATGCACTTAAGGAACGGTTTGGTAGTACCGAAGAAGTCATTGAAAACAATAGAGAGGTTTTGAATCAACAGTATGAAACCTTTTGTCATGTCAAGGGTGAATCATTAACACAACAGTTTGAATGTTTCAGCGGTCTCATAAGTGAACTAAAACTTGTTAACACTGAATTTACTAAAACAACTCTAAACAACAGGTTTTTAAGGTCACTTCCTGAAAAATGGAACACAATTGCTTTTGTAACCAGAAATTCAGTTGGGTTCAAAGAGTTAACACTGACTCAACTTCATGGTAGACTCCTGACCTATGAAAGGGAGTTGAACCAGAAAAAGAAGTTACAAGAGTCAGGGAAGGTTTCTGATGACTACACATTTGGTAGCACAGCACTTCTGGGTCAAGAGGAATCTGGTAGTAGTAAGGATCAGGGTTATTATCATTATATTGACATAACTGTTGGTGGAGCTTTTAACAACTTGGATTCTTACTCAAACAACTATGCTTTCAAAGCTAGTTGTGAAAACCAGATTTCTGACAATCTCTCTTTTGAACTCAATGATCTTCAGCATTTTGATCCAACTGATTTAGAAGAAATGGACATATTACATCAACTTGCACTGCTGAGTGTTAGAACCAGCAAGTTTTACAAAAGAACAGGGAGAAAATTTCCAGGGTTACATGGGAATCTGAAGGTAGGGTTGGATAAATCAAAGATAAAATATTAGAGGTGTAATAGATTAGGTCATTTTGCTAGAGAATGTAGAAGTTAAACAAGTGGACCAATCATCACACATCTTAGCCCTAGTCCTAGACCACAAAACAACCAAACCACTGTGCATTATTCCCAATATGCCCCTGCTGCTCATGTAAAAACTGCTCACTATGCACACCTGTTCCAGTGCATTATATCCAAACCCCTGCTCCTCAAATACAGTATGTCCAGGCCCCAATTCCTCAGGTTCAGGTGCAACAAGTTGCACCTCAACAAGCTGCTCAAACAGATCAGCAAAGCTTTTTCACCCAAGGCTTTGTTGACTGGAGTAGCTTGCCTGATGAATTAGGTGATGAAAATTTTGCTCTATATGCTAAAAATGATGCTTCTAGTGATGATTTCTGTTTTGTAGCATTAGAGTCTATCCAAGAAGGGCTGGAAACTGAGGAAGGGGAATCAAATGAAGAAACAGTGGATACAATTGCTGAAGCAGTGGTTACTGCTGTTGTGAATGAACAACTGTTGGAACAAAATTCAGAACCCCTGTTGGAACCACTGTCTGACCCCTGGTCTGCTGAAGAAGAGGAGAAGAAGCAAGATGAAAAAGAAGAGAAGAAGTCAAAGGAAAGTGAGCATGTCTGTGATTGTGCCATGATGGCTGCAACTAAGGTATCAGCCCAGGTTCTCAAAAACCTTTGTTCAGACAAATGCATCATAGCATTTGCAAACATTAAGGAGGTGAATGAAAACCTTAGAGATAAATTGTTAAATGATGAAGTACAATTTGAAAAATCTTTAAAAGAATTTAAAATCAAATTGTCAGAAAAGGAAAATGAAATTTGCAGCCTCAAACATGAGCATAGCATAACCAAGACCCAACTTCAGGACATGATAGAAAAATATCATGCCTGTAAAAAGGAGTTGGAATCCACCCAAATCACATGTGAAAAATGGGTGGAATCTTGCAAAGGTTATGAAGTTATGCTTGAAAAACATATCAAAAGCAATGTAAAATTTGGTGTAGGTTTCAGAAAACATGACCAAATTGAAAACACTGCTGTAAATGATTCTGGTTCTGTTGAAATCATACCCAGTAACAAGGATAGTCAAGAAGTTAAAATAACTGATAAAAATGGCAACAAAATCACTCTAGAAAGATCAGTGGACACCTCAACTTTTGAGGAAATTGAGAAATACCAATTCAAACCCACATGGTCTGATGAGTGTGACCTCCTTGAAAATTTCAAACCCATGGATTTTACCACTGTGGATGGTGTCAAAGCTCCAAAGGTCAAGGTCATTCCTCTTAAGGACATCCCAACAGTGGTTCAAAACTCTGTTGGAAAGGAGTCTGAAAAGAAGAAGAAGAAGAAGAAGAAGAAGAGAGAAAAGATTAAAAACTTGTTTTGTGACTTTTGTGAGAAGAAAAATCATTTGACAAAAGATTGTTTTCATTTAAAAGCTTATGATCTTAACAAAACAAGTACCATTTTGCCTTCAAAAAGCTGCACCATCTGTGGTAAAACAAACCATATCACTCAGGAATGTGTGTATCTTAAAACTTTTGATGTCAAAAAGGAAGAATACACTTCAAAAACATTCATGAGTTCATCAAGTTCACAAGTCAAGAAACAACCATCTTTTGTGCCTGTCCAAACAGCTGTCACAAAACAGCTGAACCAAAACTCTGTTAAAAGAGAGGTTCAAGTGACAGATGCACCCCCTTCCAATCAATATCAAAGAGGTACATGCTAACCACCATACCCTAGTGTCCCACATGTTTATGAGGCTTACAAAAGGCCTTCTAAACCAAGAGTGAACAAGCATCCCTTTGGTTATCAACAGTTGATAGGAAATGGCCCCCAATAGTGGTTAGAAAAACAAGCTTCAAAAGTTGTCTAAACCCCTGATCTAACCACTGTCCATCTTCCTGAACTTAACATAGACACTGTTGAGACCCCATCCAAATCCTTATTGGCTTTGGAGACCCTCCTGAACTAATTATTTACTTAATGTTGATGTGCGTAGTGCGTGATAGATTTTTATGTATATTTTAAGCCATTTCTAACACTTTAGTCAAGTTTTAAATTTATAAAACACGATATTTTACTAACACTAAACACACATATGGGTAAGTGCACCCATCGTGAGCGTAGTATAGCGTTGGTAAGATACCGAGGTCGTCCAAGAACACAAGAGCTTTTAGTACCGGTTAATCCTCAACGTCTAATCAAATCAAAAATTTAGAAAAAGGTTTTTAAACATGAAAATAAAAACTAAAAATGCTGAAAATAAAAATAAAATAAAACAGATAGACAAGATGAATCACTTGGATCTGACTCGCCTTTAGTGTAACCTTTGATGATTTTCGCACTTTTGCACTTTTTAAGAGATTATCTTAGTTATAGTAGTAGGCCCCTCTTTTGAAGGTGACGTTACCCTCAACCCAGTAGTTTGAGTCAGCAAGGATACAATCCTAAAGCGCCGGAATATTGAAAGATAATTAATTAAGTTATTAATGCGTAATGTGGTAGGCCCCTCTTTTGAAGGTGATGTTACCCTCAGCTAAGTGGTTTAAGTCAGCAGGGATACAATCCCAAGTAGCCGGGTTAATGTTTTAATAGTAGCTTACATATGAGGGGATCAAGCCATTCGCACCCCCGCCATCCAATACCAGTGGGTATTGAAGGAGGTCCTAGTAAGCTTGACCCAGGTCCTTGCAGGATCTATACACTGAACAAGGCAAGAACCTTACCAAACCATTCCCTTAACCCCCGACCAGGTAGCCAACATATCTCTATATAGACCGTAGAGATATGAATGGTGTAAATCTTTTATTTTATATAGACAGTAAAATAATGCCAAGACACCACAGACAAATGATAAGGAAGTTTCACCTTCAACATAAGAAACTAGTTATTAAAGTCATTAATACAAAACCAAATAAAAAGTGCGAAAAGATTAAAAAACAAAAGTATTACACTAAATGCTTGTCTTCACCAAGTGATGTAAGAGACTTAGGCGAACATGGCCTTTGATTGTTAAGAACTCTTACTATCAATCTTGGATCCCGAGACTACTACACACACTCTATGATGGATGATGGATGATGGTGGTGGATGTGGGTTGTGATGGTGGTGGAGTGTGGGTGAAGTGTGAGAGAGGTGGTTTGGCAAGGGATGCCTTTGAAGTGAACCAAGCACCCCTATTTATAGCCTGCACAGAAGCCCAGACATGGCCCTGTGTCCGCTGGGCACGGCCCCATGTCCATCCAATTTCTCTTTCTTCATTAATTGCAGTTTGTCTGCATTAGCTCCACACGCCCCGTGTCCGCTGGGCACGGCCCCGTGTGCAGAAGCGTATCTGTACTATCAAGATTTGCTTGGATTCTGCGAATCTTAGCGTTAACCACAACCGTGTTGAGTTGGGCATGCCCCCGTGTTGGGAATAGAAGCTTCTATAACTTTGTCTTTTCTGCAGACACCTGAACACGCCCCCGTGTCCGCTGGGCACGGAGCCGTGTGCAGCCTTCTGTTTACTTGTTTTTGCTTGGGAAGATGCTGTCGAGGGGTCGGGCATGCCACGTTTATTCCTTTTCTTGTGATTATGTTAGATTTTGCTGCATTTTTGCTTCTTTTATTCATTTATGCTCTTTTAATCCTGAAAATACAAAAGGAAGAGAAAAGCACACTTTTCCAACATTAGTACTAAAAAAGTGTTATTTATGCCTCATTTGATGTAATTTATATGTTGCATTTTACACACATCAAATACCCCCATACTTGAATCTTTGCTTGTCCTCAAGCAAAACTCTTTACAATGTGGCTTACACTCCCAAATGGAATGGGTAGAAGAGAAATTTTGGGCTTGTCTTGAGTGTCGGGATTCCAAGATCTTTATTAGGCTTTATTTTTAGGTTATTTACAATCCTATTCGTTATGATTTATTTTGAACGTTTCATAAGAGAAATTACTTATTTGGGCATAACATGTCTTTTTAAAATTCCATTTATATACAAGTTCACATAACTCACGGGAGATCACTCAACACTCGGCCAAAGATGTATTTTGTGAAACACTCGAGACCGACATGGAACTTACTTCTACCATATGTTTGCCAAGCAATCAATCCTCCTCCTTTTTAACTATACACCTTTGTAAATATCAAGAGGACTTGGGGAAGGGTTAGGCTTGGGTTAAAGGTAGGTAGTTTTGGGTTAGTGGTTAGTAGAAAGGGCTAAAAGCGTAAAAAGCGTCAGTCGTCGTAAAACTTTTTGTTTTTGTGACTTTTATTCAAACAAAGCATTTTCAAACAAAGTTTCTTTGAGGAACTTCTATGTTTATTGCTAGACTTCATTTTTTTTATAAGGGATGTCACATGAAAACCGAGCTTTTTACTAAAATAAAGGGTTTAAAAATAAAAAGGTTTTGGTGGGTAAAGGGTGTTTGTTTTGTGGGTTTAGAAATGCAAAGATTTAGGCTCAAAGGGGTTAACTAGGGGGATTTTGGGTTGGTGGTAAAAAAAAGAAAAAATAATGGTGTTGAAAAGAAAAAGGGTTAGTCCTAATGCCTCCATCATTTACTTACTTGGGTTTAAGTTGGTAAGGACCGAGAATGTATCGTCATGGCAAGTTCTAGAGTCGTAAGAAACCAATCGACTATTCACACAAGAAACGAAGAATGAGCATTTAATCTAAAGATGTGTATTTGTATGCTCAATAAAGGCTCAAAACTCACTTTTTGTGGGAATGGGTTTATAATGTGATCAAGTATATATAATCTAACTTTAACTAGATTTATCATGCCGTTTCATAATTTTCTTATGTTGGTTCTTTTTATCACGACGCTATCGGTTGTAAATTTGTAAAAATATAACCTTTTTTAGAACTTGTTATTCCCAAATTAAATCAAGACAAGTAAAAAAATGAAAAGTTTTTGAAAAAATTTGGGGTGATTAGCGGTTCCAATAGAGTTTTGTGTAAGGCTTGTTTATTAGGACTTGTAAAAATTCAAGGTTTTAGCATCCCCCCCACACTTAAATTACACATTGTCCTCAATGTGTCCCAAAAATAAGTTTTTAGGTTGATTGAATGTGTAAAAAGGTGTTTAAAAACAAAAATTTATGTTACTTGGCGTCTGGACACGGGCCCGTGTTGATCGGACCGGGGCCCGTGTTGATCGGGCACGGCCCCGTGTTCAGATTGCCAGTATCATAATTAACAGAAGGCTGGGCACGGGGGCGTGTTCAGTGAACACGGCCCCGTGTCCAGTTACCTGTACTGGGCATTTTCTGCAGATCGTTGGGCACGGGGCCTGTTGGCTGAGCACGGCCCCGTGCTGAACTTGCTGTAATGAAGAAAAATCACCGGGAGGCTCTGTTTTTGTGCATGGGGAGTGGGTTTAGGTTTCCCTTAGTATCCTCCATCATCCCGAGTGGGTTTTATTCATCACAACATCATCCAAACACCATTTTGATACTTAAAAACCATCATTTCATTAAAGAGTGAATTACACAAGATCCTAGAAAATAAAAATAAAGCATAGAAATGAAAAATTAAAAGTTCCTAAAATAGATAGGTCAAATAGTACAGAAAATCATCTCAAGGAGTTCTATTCTTATTCTAGGAATTTCCTGGAAATGGCTTTCCGGTTGTAGAACTCTTACCCGAAGGATGTCACTTAGATGTCGTTGAGCCATTCCTCTATCTCCCTTGGGAGGAAGAAGGTGGGCTTAATTTCCACAATGTCTTGTGGGGGAGGTGTGTTGGCAACTAGGACCCCATGTAATATTTCTTGAGGGGGTTCCGGGTGCATGACATACTATTCAGCTGGGAGGATGACTTCTGGAACTACATTCCATCCCCTTTGTGTGATGATTGGCACCAAAGGAGGGAAAGCCTTTGGTGCAAAAGGTTGACTTCTCGAAGACATCCTTCTAGCCCCACCGACAAATGATTTATACGGTCGACCAAAGCTTCTTCAACTCCCGTCATTTCATCGATGGCTTCTCTCAAGGCATACACGTAGTTTACAAGAGAGTCTTCTACCGATGGCCTTCTCCCTTGTCGATTGTTCCTGGAGTGTGATGAAGATGTTCCGCTGTTTCTGCTTGACATTCTAAGTAAGCAAACCGAAAAGAGTTCAATTAAATGAAACAGTACCTCGGACACGGCCCCGTGCTCGCTGAGCACGACCCCGTGTTCACCTTTCTGCAGGTTTTTGAAACAAGGACTCTTGGAGCTTTAAATTATTTTTCTGACTTTTGAAGCATTTTTAAGCAGAAATAACTTAAAACAGTGTTGTAAAACTTATTTTTGACAAGATTCTTTGAATAAAAAGCTAACAAATATCACACTAAAGCTTGAAACTATGGGGATTTCAAGTTTTAATGGAGGTTTAGAGGAGAAAATGAAGAAGAAGACAAATGACAAAAGTAGAAAAGACAAGATGGTTGTTGAGAACCTTCTTTAGAATATACCTAGTTTGGTATATGTGAAGATCCCACCAAATCTTTGTCTTTGGAATGGGTCCAAGAGTGCAGGAATCTTGCTGCATTTATAGAAAACGACAGCACGCTGGACACGGCCCCATGTGCAGACAAAATTATGACACTTGTTGTCCGTATTTTGACCAAAAGTCAGACGGGAATCTTTGGGTGGACACGGGGGCGTGCTGACCTGGACACGGCCCCGTGGCTAGAAGTTGTTTATGAAGTTTCATCTATTTTCAAGGAATTTATTCGGATCGGGTGGTTCTTTACTAGACGGAACAACACCGAAGTGCCTGAGATACCTATGTTGCCCTAGTTTTAGACGAGAACGCAAGAGGTTATCGGAAAGGGTGATTCCTATGCTAAATGTGGACAAGTCCAACCCTTATCCGGGCTCTTGTTAAAGAAGGTGTATGTCGAATCTCTCGGGTCTATGTTTGCATTGACGGAAATCGATGGGGAGTCCTTCACGGCACAATCGACACAGGGACGATTATCGCTCAAGTCCTCGCAAGAGTTAGAGGAGATTTCGGGAGCAACGATGTTGTTATAATCCGAATGCGATCTCACTAATTCTTCTTGATCGTCGTCTTGAGATGAATTAGTTATATCCATCTCAAGTTCTTTTATCCATCGGAGAATTAGCTCTTCTAATTGAAAGAATTCTTCAAGAAGCATTTCATCTAGAAGGGATGATTGAGAGCATTCGAGGGAGAGATAGTGATTATTTTTACTTTCACCCATCTTAAGCCTATAGGAAAACAATGGGTCTATATAGTGGGGAGTATATTTTAAAAAATAACATTTTAAATCTTCATGAGTTCCACCACATATTTATCACCACGTACCATAAGAGGAGTGAAAGTAAAAAATTACCAGTATCACTCATGATTGCATCAGAAATTACCAGCCGTCGGGATCTTATGGCTCTGTTTTCAGTATCTGAAGCTTGGGCAAGGGGCGTGTTCAGTGGGCACGGCCCCATGTTCAGCTACTGTCTGACTTAAAACAGGATTGCCAGTACCAAAGATTGGCCACGGGGCGTGTTCAGCGGGCACGACCCCGTGCTGAGCTTCTGCAGAAACGAAAAATCTAGAAAAATCCTAAAAAAACAGAAAAATAATAAAACAATTAGGCCGTTGATTCCTAACTTTCTCAAAATCCTTGTGTCCCCGGCAACGACGCCAAAAACTTGATGTGCGTAGTGCGTGATAGATTTTTATGTATATTTTAAGCCCTTTCTAACACTTTAGTCAAGTTTTAAATTTATAAAACACGATATTTTACTAACACTAAACACACATATGGGCAAGTGCACCCATCGTGAGCGTAGTATAGCGTTGGTAAGATACCGAGGTCGTCCAAGGACACAAGAGATTTTAGTACCGGTTTATCCTCAACGTCTAATCAAATCAAAAATTTAGAAAAAAGGTTTTTAAACATGAAAATAAAAACTAAAAATGTTGAAAATAAAAATAAAATAAAACAGATAGACAAGATGAATCACTTGGATCCGACTCGCCTTTAGTGTAACCTTTGATGATTTTCGCACTTTTGCACTTTTTAAGAGATTATCTTAGTTATAGTAGTAGGCCCCTCTTTTGAAGGTGACGTTACCCTCAACCCAGTAGTTTGAGTCAGCAAGGATACAATCCTAAAGGGTCAGATTATTGAAAGATAATTAATTAAGTTATTAATGCGTAATGTGGTAGGCCCCTCTTTTGAAGGTGACGTTACCCTCGGCTAAGTGGTTTAAGTCAGCAGGTATACAATCCCAAGGAGCCGGGTTAATGTATTAATAGCAGTTTACATATGAGGGGATCAAGCCATTCGCACCCCCGCCATCCAATACCAGTGGGTATTAAAGGAGGTCCTAGTAAGCTTGACCCAGGTCCTTGCAAGATCTATACACTGAACAAGGCAAGAACCTTACCAAACCAGTCCCTTAACCCCCGACCAGGTAGCCAACATATCTCTATATAGACCGTAGAGATATGAATGGTGTAAATCTTTTATTTTATATAGACAGTAAAATAATGCCAAGACACCACGGACAAATGATAAGGAAGTTTCACCTTCAACATAAGAAACTAGTTATTAAAGTCATTAATACAAAACCAAATAAAAAGTGCGAAAAAGATTAAAAAAAAAGTATTACACTAAATGCTTGTCTTCACCAATTGATGTAAGAGACTTAGGTAAACATGTCCTTTGATTGTCAAGAACTCTTACTATCAATCTTGGATCCCGAGACTACTACACACATTCTATGATGGATGATGGTGGTGGATGTGGGTTGTGATGGTGGTGGAGTGTGGGTGAAGTGTGAGAGAGGTGGTTTGCCCAGGGATGCCTTTGAAGTGAACCAAGCACCCCTATTTATAGCCTGCACAGAAGCCCGGACACGGCCCCGTATCCATCCAATTTCTCTTTCTTCATTAAATGCAGTTTGTCTGCATTAGCTCCACACACCCGGTGTCCGCTGGGCATGGCCCCGTGTGCAGAAGCGTATCTGTACTATCAAGATTTTCTTTGATTCTGCGAATCTTAGCGTTGACCACGGCCATGTTGAGCTGGGCACGCCCCCGTGTTAGGAATAGAAGCTTCTATAGCTTTGTCTTTTCTGCAGACACCTGAACACGCCCCCGTGTCCGCTGGGCACGGGGCCGTGTGTAGCCTTCTGTTTACTTGTTTTTGCTTGGTAAGATGTTGTCGAGGGGTCGGGCATGCCACGTTTATTCCTTTTCTTGTGATTATGTTAGATTTTGCTGCATTTTTGCTTCTTTTGTTCATTTACGCTCTTTTAATCCTGAAAATACAAAAGGAAGACAAAAGCACACTTTTTCCAACATTAGTACTAAAAAAGGGTTAGTTTTATGCCTCATTTGATGTAATTTATATGTTGCATTTTACACACATCAATGTGTAGGGAGCTTCTGCATGCTTAAATAGTCTTTGGTATGTAGATAGTGGAGGCTCCAGGCACATGACTGGATGTAGAGCCCTACTCAAAGACTTCAAAACTCATGGAGGGGGTGATATATCTTTTGGTAATAATAGTAAGGGGAAGGTTATGGGTTCTGGTACAGTTCAATCTAGAAAAGGTAAGTTTGAAAATGCCAATCTGATTGACAATCTAAAATACAACCTCCTTAGTGTTTCACAAATGAGTAACAAAGGTTATGGATCATTCTTTACTAAGGAGTGTTGTAGGATTGTTGGACCAGAAATGGTTAAAAAGATTGAAGAAATAATAAAAATGGAAAAACCCAACTTGTTGCTCAAAGGAGTGGCAATGTTTATGTAGTTGATTTGTCAAAAGAGAGTCCCATGACTGATGCCTGTCTGTTCTCAACTGCCTCTAACAAAGAGACAGAATTATGGCACAGAAGATTGGGACACACAAATCTCAAGACAATCACTGATTTGTCAAAACAGGGCCTTGTAAGAGGTCTTCCACAAAAATTGTTCACCTGTCCTGAGCATTGTGTTTCCTGCTTAAAAGGAAAACAACATAAAAGCTCTTTTAAGTCCATTGAAGAGTCCAAAACAACCAAGTGCTTGCAAATGCTGCACATGGATTTGTTTGGCCCAGTAAAAGTCATGAGTCTTACAAAGAAAAGATATTGTTTGGTAATTGTAGATGACTTTTCTAGGTTTACATGGACTTATTTCTTACATTCTAAATATGAGACTGTAGGCATATTGCAAGACTTTGTCAAACAGGTTGAAAAGCAGTTTGACCTACCAGTAAAAATCTTTAGGAGTGACAATGGCACAGAATTAAAAAATAGGGAGTTGGATGAGTTTTGTGTGTAAAAAGGAATTGTAAGGCAGTACAACATTCCATTGACACCTGAACAAAATGGGGTTGTTGAAAGAAAGAACAGAACATTGATTGAGGCTGACAGGACCATGCTTGCTGATTATAGGTTTGCCATTAACTTTCTGGGCAGTGGCTGTAAACACTGCTTGCTATATCAAGAATAGATTTTTGATAAACCACAGGCATCAAAAGACTGCCTATGAAATTTTGTATAAAATCAAACCACTGATCTCATAGTTCAAAGTCTTTGGCTCCCCATGCTTCATTTTAAACTTAAAAGATTCCATTTCAAAATTTGCAGCCAAAGTTGACTGTGGTTATCATTTGGGATACTCAACCACTGCTAAGGCCTACTAAGTGTTCAACACTAGGACTAAGACAGTGGAAGAGACTTTGAATGTAAAGTTCAATGAACTTTCTTCAATGAAAATCCCTGCAAACCCTGCTGAGTTATTTGATCTTGATAAATTTACCTTTGAAAATGTTTCTGTCAAGACTAACAGTGCAGGTCCATCTCAACCTTCTCCATCAGACAATGGATATGAAATCATCATTCCACAATAGAAGTTTACATCCATTGCCAGAGCAGCATATGTTCAAAACAGCTGTCAAAGCTCAACCACTGCTACCTCAACAGTTGTTGACCAAAGTAGCCCTTTAACCCCTGTTTCCACATCCTCAAACATTGTTGATAAAAATATTCAAACACTGGATAAAAATCAACATGTCTCCACCCCACCCCACTTCCTCCTATTCCTCCACCTCCATTTCAAGACCCTGTTGGATCATCAAAGTCACTAACAGTGGTTAGCTCAGATGATTCACATCTGCAGCCCTCACCCTTAAATGCCATTGTTCCATACAAAGGAGAGTTAATATTCTTGAAGTCTCATCCACTAGACCAAATCATTGGCAACATCAGTGAAGGGGTGCTCACCAGAAGTCAATCCCAAAACATCTGTCTTTTTTGCTGGCTTTCTATCACTCCATCAACCAGTCAAGTACCAAGAGGCACTAAAAGACAACAGTTGGGTAGAAGCCATGCAAGAAGAGCTCCAACAGTTCAAAAGACAACAAGTATGGGAGCTTGTACTACTGCCAGAGAATGTGAGTCCTATTGGCACAAAGTGGGTCTTCAAAAATAAAACTGATGAAAGGGGCATTGTTGTCAAGAATAAAGCTAGGCTTGTGGTTCAAGGTTACAGACAGGAAGAGGGTATTGACTATGATGAAACTTTTGCCCCTGTAGCAAGATTGGAAGCTATCAGACTGTTCCTGGCATTTGCTGTCAACCACAACATAAAGGTGTTTCAAATGGATATCAAATGTGCTTTCCTCTATGGTAAGATTCAAGAAGAGGTATATGTTTGTCAATCTCCTGGCTTTGAGGATCCATTTTATTCAAATCATTTCTACAAGCTAAATAAAGCTTTGTATGGATTGAAACAAGCACCTAGAGCCTGGTATGAAACTCTTTCCACTTTTCTTCTCTCTATTAGTTTCACTAGAGGTAAAATAGATAAAACATTGTTTTTAAAATGGAGAGGGAAAGATTTGATGATTGTCCAGATATATGTGGATGACATCATTTTTGAAGCACATGTCCTAAAATGTGTGAAGAGTTCAGACAACTCGTGACAACTGAGTTTGAAATGAGTGCAATGGGTGAACTACAGTGCTTTCTTGGTCTCCAAGTAAAGCAACTGCAAAATGGCACTCTCATTCATCAAAGCAAATATGCAAAAGAGCTTTTAACCAAATTTGAGATGAATGATTGCAAGCCATGTAGTACACCCATAGCAACCAACAAGATAGTCATGTCTGATGAAAAGGATGATTTGGTTGATCAAACTCTTTATAGAAGCATGATTGGGTCTTTATTGTACCTAACTGCATCAAGACCAGACATCATGTTTGCAACATGAGTCTGTGCAAGATCCCAATCAGCCCCTAGAAAGTCAAACCTTATTGCTGTAAAAAGGATATTCAGATACCTAAAAGGTACTCCCACACTTGGTATCTGGTATCCAGCTGATGGAAATATCAAGCTTTCAGGTTTCTCTGATAGTGACTTTGCTGGATGTAACACAACAACGAAGTCCACTTCAGGAGGGTGCCAGTTCCTAGGCAATTGCTTAGTATCTTGGCAAAGCAAAAAGCAAGCAGCTGTTTCAACATCCATTGCTGAGGCAGAATATATTGCTGCTGCAAGCTGCACAACCCAACTGCTATGGCTTCAAAATTAACTGCTGGATTTTGGTATCACTACCTTAAAGACACCTCTCATGTTGGACAGTCAGGCAGCAGAAAATATCATTAAAAATCCAGTTTCACATTCAACCACCAAGCACATTGACATCAGACATCACTTTGTGAGGGATTGCTATGAAAAAAGGTTTGATTTCTCTGCATCATGTTTCAACTAAAGATGAGCTGGCAGATGTGCTAACAAAAGCATTAGACACATCCACCTTTGAAAGCTTGATCTCTAGGATTGGCATGCTTAACAAGGAATAACAGGCAAAATCCTGTTTTTCTATGAATAAAGCATTAAAATGTTTTCAGAAAAATCAAAAATCCATCCTTAAAAATAGTTAAAAATGAATTTTTTTCATTAATCCTTAAAAGTCTGCCACAACCAATGTTTTGGTTCAAACATCTGATCTATTGATATCATCCACTGCTGAAAGTCAACCTCTGTTCCTTCATTGTCCTTGTTAATCACTATTGTCAAACCTCAGTGCTTTAACCCACTGATAGTTAAAAAGTCAGCCACTGTTTTCATTTTCACCACTGTAAACCACTGAAATTGATCATCAGTGGTTTCCTAAACAACTGTCTTCCATTATTCATCAGAGGTTGGCACATGGACAGTACTTAGCCGTCAGATCTTTGTAGCCGCTGCCACGTCAGCATTCATTTTTTCACTTTATAAAACCCTGATTAAACCCCAAACAGGGTTTTCACTGTCGAATCGAATTCAAAATTCCTTTCAAAAATGGTTTCCATCTTTTTCCATCCATTTTCTTCTCAACATTGCGATTCACCATGGCTCTCCCACTCAAAACTCCTCATAATTATTTGTGTACGTTTGAAAAATCAAGCAAACACACCGATTTCCACTCCGCCATAGATGCTTTTTCCTCATCAAAGTACAAATCTTTGTTGACTTGTAACCCACCCATCTACATTGAAACCCTACGTGATTTTTGGAAAAATGCAAAAATAGAGGTTCAAGACAAAAAGCCTTGGGCTATTACTTCAACAGTAGGGGGAATTCAAATGGAAGTCACACCACAATCTATCTCTGAAATTTTTGAAATAAATGATCACACAGGTAAAAATTCTTTCCCAAAGGAAGAATACCAAACTGATTTACTTGAGAGAGGTTATGAGGAACAAATGAAAAAGGATACTTTGCAAAAGGTAAATGTTCCACCTCCCATGAGATTTTTATTCCATACACAGATACACTTCTCATGTGTGTTTCAAATAAAACTACTGCTTTTAATGAAATACCATTGAAAATCCAATACTTTGGCTATGCTATTATGGCAGAAGAAAATTTTAATTACCCCAAGAGATTTTCAATGACATGGTTAAAAATGTTTATAATATAAAAGAAAACAAAAAACCATTTTTACTATTTCCAAGGTTTTTAAGTTTTTACTTACAAAAGAAAATTCCAAAAGATAGTGTACATGTGCTTGTCAAAGGAAATCCTTTTCAAATGAACAGCCTATCTTCTGAAACCTTTACAAGGCTGTCAAAACCTTCTAAAACATAAACAGAGGAACCTGAGCAGAATTTACCTGAGAAAACCTCTGCTCCTCAGGTTGCTGCTGTTGAGCCCACTGCTCCTGGTGATCACAGCAACAGACCCACTGCTGTGAAACCCACACCAAAACCCACCAAAAAGCCAATAAAGAAAAAATCCCAAAAGCCCCCAAACCCTCAAAAAGGAATCTTCTGGAAGATGAGATCCCATAAGTTATCCCTATGACAACACAAAAGTCACCAATAACCACTGCTGCTACTTCCTCATAGCAGATGGGAGAAAGATCTCAACCTGAGCCTAAAACTCCTCTTGTATCCTCACAAAAGGATCAGGTTATATCCACAGGGACACCAAATTATGAAGCTCTGGATTCACTTGAATCCATCTTCCACAACCCTGCGCCCGGGGCAAATTCTCTTTCCACCCCAATCCTCACTAGACAAATTCCACCATCCATTATACCTCTGTTGAATGCATTGGATATGGATCAGACACAAATCAGTTCTTCTCAACAACCTATCACTGAGAATATACATCAACAAGTGACTGAGTCTGATTCCTCTACCCTTGTTATCCCATCAACAGCTGAGGAGGTTACACCCCATGAGTTACATGTAACTCTTGGTGGTAGTTCAAGTGGAGCAGCAACTACAGGTGTTGAATCCACTGATTTGCACTTGGCCAGTTGTTTCATCACTCAGACTCCCTTGAAGTCAATTTCTTCATTGGGAACCAAGGTAACCACTGGTGTGTATCCAATACCCACTGGTGTGTTTACTCTGCTAACCACTGCTGAGGAAAGAAGTCCCCAGTACCAAGAACAAGGGGCATCAGTGGATGATTTTTGGCAAACTTTTCCTAAATCAACTGCTGATACAACCACTGCTGGTGGGAAATCAGATGATCCCATTAAGTTGGGTGATGGCTTAAAATATAGAGAATTGACGGAGAGGGTTGATAAAATTGAAACCTTTGTTGCAGATATCAAAAATATGTTGCAACAGTTGTTACAATCTCAAAATGCTACACCCACTGCTGCAACATCTGCTCCATCCCTGTGACACCTGTGTCATTTCAACCATCAAACAAAAACCAAGCCAATGAAAAATTGTATTTCATACTTGGGATCTGTATAAATATGTGTATCTTTTGCACATATCAACCCTTGTTCGATTTCAAGCTCTAAATCGCTTTCTGGAAGGTTATACGCGCACTAATGCGTAGATATAACCAGTTTAATGCAACGAACACTCCGGAATAGTGAAATAGGATTGACATGCCTTAAATAACCTTTACATAACTTAGATATAAGTTTTGGAAGGTTTGGTGTAGTGAAATCAAAGTTTATTCGCTTACAGGGACTAAATTTGACAAACTGCGAAAGTATGCCAATTTGAACTGTAACAGACATTCTGGAACATGACCATAAGTTAAACACACCTTAAATATCCTTTACATAGCTTAGAAATAGGCTTTGAGGGGTTCGGTGTGCTAAAATAAACTTTTGTGTCATTCAGGGACTAAAAGTGTCAAAAAGTGCACAAGTTTGCACTTTCGCGCATAACTTACGTTCTGAATACATCCGGACATCCAAAAATTTATGTAAGCACTAAAATATTTTATTTTAGTGTTTGGCATAAGAAAAATCCATTCGTCGCGTCTTTTGGATCGTTTTTCGCGCTTATGCGCATTCCGTCGTAATTAAGCGAACATCGCGTTCGTACGGCCAAACGAACCAACATCCGACATATTTTTGAGCATGTTTCATGTCCACAATGTTTAGGCATCATTTTAGGGCCTTAAAGTTGGCTTTACGGGCCTTAGAAGTGTCGGGAATGGCCTTAAACACGTGCAGGGGCTGAAACTGCCATTTTTGAAAGTTATATGCTGATCAGAAGGGCCAGGCGGCCCGCATTATATTTGTCTGATCCTGAAGCGGGCCACGTCCGACTATCAGACCAGATTAACTGCATTTAACAGCAGGTTCCTGCTGTTTTAACCACACCCACACATTCTCAATTGCTTAGTCAGCTGATAAGGACCATTTTTAGCTACCATAAGGTTCCGACACTTGTACGGATGCGATTAAGGCACGATATTCGACAAGCGATCTTAACGGTTCGGGTATTCCTATAAATACCCCATTCCCCATTTCTTCAAACTCACAAGAATCTGATTAAAAAGACTCTAAGTTGGAACCATTGTTCCATACCTGAGTTATTTTGATCACGATTAGCATTCGGGGACCCTTCGTAAGTATTCTTTCGTTCTTTTATTGCTTTTCGAGTCTGAAAGTCAAACTTTGTTTGACTTTCTGCGTTGACCAGTTTATGGTCAATGCGAAGTTCGTTTGAACTTCGCAACGTGAGTGTAATCACGTTGGTTATAGTCCTTTGGGACTATGCCTACTGATTACCACGTTGTCTAGGGTCGTAGGGTAAGCGATCTAATAAATCGCTTATACCTTCGAACCCGACCCATTTGGTCGATCATTAGGATCCGACCAAATACATTAGGTGACCATAGTAGGTAGGGAATAACCTTCCGAGGTTATACCCTATGGTCACATCGTTTGAGTAGTTGTATGATAGGTAGTTTATATGCCTTAGGTAAATTACCAGAATACCCTTTTCATGTATAATTGGTAATTAAGCATATGTAACCTAAACTTTTGTCACATAACTGATTATGTAACATGTTTAGGCATATAACACTTGTCATAGGACTAGTTAGGCGATCCGAACGCGTTTCACGCGAACAACGCGTTAAAGTAGCATAAGCTACCTAAACGGGTCGTAATGGGTCGTAAACAATTATGTTAGGTTTCAATTAGTATGTAGGCTTTGTTAAACCATATTACACGAGTCTCCATACTCGTTTGGTTTACGAACCCTCATGCTACCCGATTGTAACACCCTAGAGTTTAAACCCTTGATTTTAAGTAAAATATAGTTAAGAACATGTCTTTCATTTACAAAATTCCATAATAACCATGACCCTAGTCGAGGGATGACCAAGATACAAAATTTGTCAACTGTTTAAAATGTATTAACAACCATACACAAGACTACAAAAGATCTAAAACGTTGCGGAAGCTTCAAAATAGAGTGTTCGGTTCTTAGTCATGTCACTTGATCTTCACCCGTAAGACTTGTCGATTTACCTATGGTCAAAACCAGTTAAAACATTAGTTTCGACATTAACGTATACTATAAACACAAGTTTGAACGTTACATTTATATAACAAAAACAAAAACAAGTTTTCTGGATCCACCGTAAATTACGGTATCACCGTAATTTACGGTGATCCTTGATCTTTCCTGGTCACCGTAAATCAGTACATATTTACCGTAACAAGTCTGGCCTACACCGTAAATTACGGTATCACCGTAATTTACGGTAGGTCCTGGAAATCTATGTCTTGATTTGTTAGTTCTTTTCCTTCAAAACCAATTTCGGAATTTGCCTTGCAAACAACCCATTTTATCTAAAACTAGTATTCCTAGCCTGGAATAAACATTAGCCAATAGCATAGAACAATCTAACATATTTCCGGAATATAATTTATGTTTTACTCGATTAATTGACCCGTTGGCTCGTCTACAAAATCCATTCCTATGACGACTACCAACGAGTACCATCCGAATTTAACAATCAATATAGCGACTTCATCGCGTAACCAAAACAACTCTTATTCAAGGATTTAATTACACACTAAATCATCAAGCTTAATAGTGTAACGGGTCAAGTTACATACCTTATCGCACGCCCTTCAACCGTGAATCCCCGCCGGCTTGTCCACTTGACGTTCCGGTATCTTGTCCTATAGAGTTCAATTCAATACGTGTTTAGAACTCTTTTCATATCATAATTCGCATAATACACCAAACATCATGATTATGCGTTTTAACCCGTAATTTCAAATTTTCAAGCCTTCATAGAGGCATTTCTACAAACACTTCATATGCAGAATTTTTATATCTTTAGAAATCAACTTCTTAGCTTGCTAATTAGCTATCTTGACAACAATAGAGCCCTCCTATAGTGTTTTAAGCATCATATCTTTCTGGAATCACTTCAAACAATCAAATTACACTAGAATAACCCTTCTTAACCCTAGTGTTCATCATCTTTATGTAAAACCCACAACCCACCTTCAAGGTGTTCATGGAACTTTCTGAATTGGGTCATGATTTCTCAAATAGTTAACTAGGTTTTACTTCTAAACACCTAATCAACTTTAATCTAACCAAATAACACACATGCAAGCATCAAATTTCAGATTTCCAAAATCATGAGAATTTCTAACAAAGGTTTTAACACGAATTTTTACATACCTTATGATCCTCTTGTGATGAGGATCGATAATTTGAACTCAGATTTCGTTTTGGATTAGAATTGCATCTTCAATTTAAGAGATTTGTGGATTTTAGGGTTCTTGGATTGGGGGTGTCGCCCCCTGCCTTCTTCTGGTCGACCAACACCCTTGTTTGGGGTGTTTGGTTTATTTTATTTGTCCCATTTTAATTAAGTTTTAGAGTTGACAACTATGGTCCCTCTATTTTGTTCAAGATATAGTTTGATAGCTTTTAATCACTCTATAAGCTATTTCTAGACTAGTTAACTAACTTGGTTAAAATTCTTAGTTAGTAAACTCTCATTTATTTAAACCTTACTAATTCCAGTTTAAGGTTTTACATTTTTTTCGGGGTGTTACACCGATCTTCCGATTTAGGTCCGGTTTATTAACATAGTTACCTATATTAGGTGCCGTTTGATATCCGTGATCTCTAGCATTGTTTGGTTGTTACTCAAGGACTACTAAGCAATCTCAAGTGAGTACATAGACCCCTCTTTTACTGTTTTCCAAACTGTTTTGGGGTGAAACACATGTGCCTACTTGTTACTTTCGTGCTTTCCTGTTTTCACATCATATACCTGCTACGTTCGTTAGTACATTATAGTACATGATTTCATTACATTTCATGCTATGTATGCCCATTGTGTGCGTACTTAGTACATTGTTTTACATTACATTTCATGCTATGTATGTCCATTGTGTGCATACTTAGTACATTGTTTTACATTACATTTATGCTATGTATGTTAACTGATAGCATGCTAGCACATTGATTTACATGACTTTTCTGCTTTGTATGTTAAATTAGCATACTTAGTACATTTCTTATTCATCATATGCTTACATTTTGGTATGACATTTGGTTTGTTTAAACTATACTATACATATTCTTTTGATAACCCATTTTTACATGGTTATCCGACTGTCGCAAGGCTTGGATGTATGAATTTTCACAATACCGCATAAATGTCTAATATCAGTATAGCATACATTTACTACACAAAACATAACTTTGATTTAAACCAAGTTTTACTTCAATACTTTGTTTTGTGCATTTCACCTATGGTTTAGTTGATGCATTTCACTAGCCATACATATCATTTTGGTTACACATTTCATGATTTACATTTGACAAATAAACATTTTCAACATTGGTTATACGTTGCATGATTTACATCTTGACATAAACATTTTGGTATATTATTCAATACATTTGACAATTGGTTTAAACATAGACATCTTACATTGGTGGTTTGGTTTGATTAAGTGATTAAGTAACGATGCGTGTGTAATATGATACAAGCATGGTGGATACGCCGCTGGTACTTCCTATATATAAGTGTTTGTATGGTATTACATATCGTAACGTTATTTGAATCATTTCAGTTTGAGACATATAACATTTTATACAAATAACATACTTTTCACAAGACATTGATTTACAAACAACTTATCTTATACAAACTCATTATACAATAGTTATTCATTTAACCATACATTATTCTCTTATTTATACATATCATCTGATCTTATCGTTTTTCAAATGATTTACAAGACAAAGCAAATTACAAGGTTCATGACTAAACATTTTCTCAAACATAAGTCATGAAACCTATTTTCACAAAACCTATGTATCTCACAGGCATTTTTATGCTGACGTACCTATTTTCACATGTGTTTTTCAGGAGCTGTTGCATAAGATGATCAAGATACACATAGGCAGACTTGGGCTTTAGTGACAATAAAAGATGCAAGACTAGTTAATTATGTTGTATTTCTTTGTTTGTTAAGACATTGTAACACTTGAAATCAATAAAACGAAACTTCAATTGCCATGGATTTGAAACAATTAATTCTGTTACGACACTCCCCGACATTTCCGCCACGTTTTGTATGTTCTACGTGGTCGGGGTGTGACAATCCCCCACTGAGCTATGGCACTTATTTCAACCTATGCTTCATCAACAAAGGCAATATGCTGATCAGCAGCATGAAATTCAGCTCCAAATATTCAGAAACATGATGGAAGCTAGGTACAAGGATACACAAGCTGATATAAAGGCAATCAAGGCCCATTTGCTTCAAACCACTGGCACTTCTCCTCCTACCATCATTTATGTTGAAAACCCTGATGATACCAAAAAAAGGGGAGAAAGGTAAAAAGGGAAAAGAAGGTCTATATCTGCCACCAGATCCAATGTCTAAACTTGTGGTAGAAATTCCAAGGCCAGATGGTTCTAAAAAGGTTGATGTGACTCAAAATGCATTTGCTGATCTAAAAGCAAACAAGAAAGAGTCTATAGAAATAAAAGGGTCAAAAAGATTTGAACAAGAGAAGAAAGTTATGATGGAAAAGGAAGAACATGGTACTTCTACAACTAAAAGAAGAAAGACTACCAGAAAGGTTAGCCAACCCAAAACCACCACACCTTCCAAAACCACCAAACATACTCCTCAAATCCCCAAAAGTTCCTCACATCAAACCTCCAAACCAACAGATGCCGAGACACCTGTTGTATCAATAGTTGTTGATACTTCAGTGTTTTCAACAGATGTTGTTTCAACCACTACTCTCATCATTTCATCAACCACCATTCAACCCACTGCTACACCACAAACTACATCTCCATTGCAAACACCACCTGCCATAAAGCAGAAGAGAACAATTGATGCATCAACAGCTGTAGTGACAAAAGTGGTTGAGACACCAGTTGTTTCAACAGCCGTTAGTCAGTCACCCATCACCTCAAACACTCCTACCCAAGCCATAATCCTTTCTGCTCCTAAAACTCAAACAAAATCATCTTGCCCCAAAAAGGTGTATACCAGAAAAAGAAAGTTTCAGGTGCATGATGATGACATACCAGCACCAACTCCAATATCATCCACACCTTACAATGAAATCAAACCCCAACCATTCATTCCTCCAAAATTAGTCAACCCAATCAAAGATCCAAAAGTACTTGAAGGTTATAATCCTGCTGATGTTATACCAGTAGCAGCCACCTATCCACTAGAACTGCATGCTGTAAAGAATGAAATGAAACAGTTCTACACAGTGGATGACCCTTCAAAGATAAAATTCCCCTCTCTTGCTGGTTTTAGAGATCCACACAACATCGATGAATATTTAAAACTCAAAGCCAAGCAAGCTAAATAGAGAGCCAAATATGAATGTGAAGGGGAAGGTGATAATGCCATCTCAAGTCGAATGCAGTTCTTGCTCACCAAAGTTAAACAATTAGAAGACTATGCAAGAGACCTGAGTAAAGAGATGTCTAACCTACCTCCAGATGTTGATTTACAAATAGATCTGAGGAAAGACTTCTTGGCATTGATTATGAGTGAAAAGTTTTACCCTGCCAAAGCTGAACAATTCCAAGACTGGCCACTTATTGCTCTCAAGGCAGACCTTAAAAGAATTGAAAGAATAAAAAATGATCCAGGTATGAAAAGAACAGCACTAAACTGGAGCAAATACAATAAGAAAATTGCTGATCTTACCTTGGAGTACAAAAGGAAGAGTGAAGAGTTGGTTGTAGCACAATATGGAACAGCTAGGCAGATAGCAAGATGGTCAAAGCAGAATATTGATCAGACCTACAAAAGGCTGGAAAAGCTAAGGAAAAAGGACCCCACTACTTCAAAGAAACCAGTCTACAAAACCACTGATAAGCCAAAGTAACAGGCCCTCACTTCTGAACCATTGTTCACATCATCTGACACCTCTATCATTGAGTTGAACCAAAGAAAGAGGCAAAAACATACTAACGCAGAAGATAAAGAAAAAGAAGCTGAGTATTTTAAAGAGGCTATCAAAAGAATGGTCCTAGAGGATACTGACTCAGCAAAGCTTCAAGATATTGACAAAAAGGTTCTGAGCAGGCCTCCTTCTCCCAACTCATTTAAAATAAAAACTCTCCCAAGAAACCCACTGAACTCAAAGATACTAAAGTGTAAGTCTGAACAAAAGACCCACGTATTGACATTGCTCAAGTCCAGTGGTGAAGTGAAGCATATATCAAAGGAAGATGCACTTGGCCCGAGTGTAGAAGATTTACAAGATCTCCTTGAGTTTACACTGTGCAGGGATGAGGATGATAAGCATTCCATGAACTTTGAATTACAATTCAAAGGGCAAGTTAGGTAACTCTTGATGAGGCAATAAAGATCCAGAATAATGAAGAGTTTTGGCATCATCTGTTCCAGGGGGGGATTGTTGGGATTGAACCCTACAAAGGAACAGTTGATAAAGCCAAAACTGGATCAGAGCAGTGGATCCATTATAAGCAGTTGTTTGTAACAAGTCTTCTCCCTTGAAAGTGGCCCTAACATCTGATGACTCAAAGTGATGCCCATTCACAACAACTGCTAATCCAAAAGACTGATGTAGAATCAAAGTGTTGAACCTCAATCTACTGATCTAACTCAAGTACTGCTGAAGACTTAAAGCACTGCTGGAGCTATAACAGTGGAATGAAGAATCAGTAGTTTAGTCTTGTATTGTATTGTATTTGTCTATTGTAATCAGTAGTTTATGGTCAGTGGTTATATAGGGCAGTAGTTAGAGGTTGTTAGGAGGTTAGATGTCACTATCATGGTGACGTCATCCAAAGATGCTCAGTAGTTGTTCGGTACTATAAATAGAACAGTACCCTGTACTGTTCTATTAGCTCTCTTCATCACCAATTCATTCTGTGCGAACATTCTAGTGAGCTCAGGCTGAGGGGGAGATTTGTGCATGCATGCATGCATTGTGATTGAGTATTGTAATAAATACAATCATTCGATTTCATGTCAAACATGTTTGCTTAAACTTATTCTCTCATTGATTGTGTGTTAAAAGTTTATTTTATATTTCCGTTGCAATTTATCTCCGTTTCACCTTCATTCTTATTAAACAAAACACAATCAAAGAAACTCAGATCCTAACAAGGCGGGTTGTTATTTGTTATTTACAAAATCTTTTGGTAATTATTTCCATTTATTTTTTTTTTTTGGAAAAAACGGTGTTGAAAATAATTTTCCTGATCTAGATGTCGATGGGGTAAGTATACATTTGGCTACTTCTTTATATAGTTGATATATTGTTAATCTAATAAATGTTATATTTAATTTGCAGGCTGTAGTTGCACCTATCGATTCTGTAAGTGATGTTTATGAACAACCACATGGTCGTCGTTATCGGTTTGTTCGTATGGCTAGTACATATTTTGTAAGTTTTAATATCATTTTACAAACTTCTAAATATTAAGTGTTGCATATTTTTATTGACGTAATAATACATTATTCTTTTTAGTTTCATCTTTATTATTAATTTTATTTATACAACAATACAGAGGCTTCCTGATCCTATTTCACGGATGGCTAAACTTGATTGTGGTTTAAAACCTATCACCGTCAGACTTCTGCATCGAGGTTCGCCAGAGGAGTTTACCAATGGTACCAGACGTGAAAGGAAAGAAGAAGGTTTTCGATATGCGTTAACCCGTTGGTCGAAGTTCATGAAATCTGCTGGCATTAAGGTCGGTGACACCGTTCACTATTCTTTTGATGAAAATGACCAAGTCTTGAGTGTTGAAATGGTTGTACCTCACGTTAGGCGTACTGATTAGTTATTTGACATTTAGGTTTCGTTTTTTCGTTTTCATATGGTAGATATTAACTTTTTCTATGGTTATTGGTTTTTAACATTCTTTATGGTTTTGAATTTAAAGTTATTACATCTTATCATATCTTAACTGTGGTTTGAATGACTATAATGACAATCTATAAGATAATATATGATTATCAAATACGCCATGTCTAAAAAGTTTAATCTATGTTTTAAGTAGTTTTTATTCTCATTATTGCATCATCAATTGTCCTATAGATCAAAAACGATATAGAAACAACTTTTAAAATAGTTAACCAAGTTCTAATTTATTACATTAGGTGATATGTACGTATAACAGTTATACTTAACAATGTAGATATAAAGAAATTAACATATTCAGATATTAAGATAGATGTTTATTTTTTAAAAATATATTACCATGGTTGTTTATGTACAAATGTTAGTCTTTATGTAACTCAGTGTTGTATGTGTTATATATATACAAAATTTAAATATTAAACAGGGAAGTGAATCATATATATGTGTAATTGATATTATTCCTTTAAGTAACTAAATTAACCTAAAACAAGTTGATATATTTATTCAAATAATATTTAATTGATTTCAAATTTAGTTGACTGTTTTTTATAACATCCGTAAATGATTCTAATCATGTTAATAATTTCTACTAAAATTACTTTTACTAAAATAGGTTAATATATGTTTCTGCATATGTTTTTTTATATTTTAATAAACGTATAAATTTAATGTATTACCGGATTTATAGTCCTTTTAATTAAAGAAAGTCACCTACATTTCATATAAAATTACCCTATTTATAGTTGTTTTAATTATAGACATACACAGTTGATCATAGTAATCATATGTATTTGTTTACAACGTCAACCTTTAAAATATTTCTCACCTACTTATTGTAACATAAAATAGTTTATCAATTTATGTAGCATTATTTGCAGGTTTGAAGTGATCTTTATGAATGACTTCTTTTGTTATTTTGGTTGTACACAAATTTTTAACCGTTATCATTCATTATAACAATGTTTTCTTTACATCCAGGAATAAGAGGAATAAAAAATGGAATTCCGACATTATCATAATTTAGTGTTTCTACAAATGCTATGTTACAAGTGTAATGTGAAGCACCTTGCATTTTACATCAGAGAAATTAGGTAATGTTTATAATGCTTTCTTTATGTTTATTATTTCATTCAATTCAATTTAACCTTAATAACATGACCTTAAAATAACTTAATATAGCCTGTATTGAGAGATATTAATATCATAACTTGATGATTGTACAGAAGCTGTATTACGTATGTAATGTAATGTAATACCAACCACCTTACATTTTACATCACGTAATCTTTGTAACATCAAATAATAATTAACGAATGTAATTTATATTTTGGTTTTAGAATAACATTTATAATTATAATTTCAAGTCAACTCTCACTTAATATGTATAATTTTCAAAATTTCATCCTTCCTTTGGAATAGTCTGAGAATTATGGAAACTGATTAATCATAAAAATTTATATTACCCTATTTTTTATATTTTAGTAAAGGTTGACAATTATAATTAAAATTACAAATATCGCTACCAAAATTATGTGCTCACATTCTTTTATAAATAAGTCTCATTCGTTATGTTTCATACACATCCCATCTACTAACTTTGTATATTTCGATATACATATCTTCTGGTATGAGTATTATGGGTTTCATTGTAATTCATATAGTTATTGTATTGTTGAGTTAACATATTATGTTTTTCATGGACTTTTCTTCATAGATTATTATATATTATCATCAAGTATATAATATTAATTCTTTTTCATGAATTGCAGAGATGGAACAGGCTGCTATCACACTTCTGAATAATGTTGATCTTAATGTTGATGAATAATCTATCAAAATCCCCATAGTCCGGCTATGGACAAGACCTACCTTCAACAATCCTAGGAAGATTTATTGCTACGACATGATATTCATGGACTAGGAGGTTTTTTAAGCCAATGCATACGTTTTTTTCAATTTCAATTTAATGTGGTACTGTTTATATTTAATTATAAAACGTTGTGTTGTAGGGCACGAAAATGCAGGCATTTGTTTTACAAAAAAAAAAAAAAAACTACTGCTTATGAGCATTTGCTTAAAGAAAATCAATGTTTAACTATTCGTAATCCTTCGATTGGTGAAAATCGTCAGAAAGTTAAATATGTTCATAGTTCGTGAAAGATCAATCTAAGTGACAACACTACTGTCAAAGCATGCAACGAGCCTATTGGTGCTGAATGGGGATTTGATTTTTCTCCATTTGATTCTGTTGTGGATGACCCTGATGATGACGACAAGTCTTTCAAAAGCCCGATTGGTACTTTATTTAAAAATTTGTTCTTCATTTTTAATATTTTAATATTATATTTTTTATGTACTTTTAATTACATTATTTTGTATTTTTAGATGTTATTGGTTTTGTTGTTAAGTGTCTTCCGCCAGAGGATAAAAGTGAACATAATAACTGCAAAGACGAGAAGAAGATTACCTTTATTCTGGAAGATTTGCAGTACATTCTTATATATACCTACATTTACTTATATATTTTTCCCATTTTATGTATTTTACAACTACCAACTTAACTATTTAAATGTTTTGTTGTAGACACCATCAGATTTATGTGATGTTATGGGGTGGTTATGCTGATCAGATTTTAGAATTTGCGAAGAACCATAAGGATGAAAAGAATGTTGTGGTCGTTGTTCAGTTTGGGAAGTACAGATTTTGGGGAGGTATACTCTATACCGACACTGTCACTTATCATTCAACTGCATATATAATTTATTCAAGTTATGTTTTTATTTACATGTTTCTTTAAATAAACAGGTAATTTGTTTGTCTCCAATTTGTATACTGTAACTCGAGTCTTCATTGTAGGATCGAATCTGTGACCCAAATGAGTCAATCAGTAGAGTTCTAGTCTGTTTCAGAGGCGGAAACAAAGAAACAGACTTGTAAAACAGCTTGTTTCACTCTTAAACGTCTTTTTTTATTGATATAATAGCAATACAGATCAAACGACGCGTCGGCAGCACTTCGGTACCGGAATCACGAACGTTACAAATGATTTCGCTTGAACCCTATTTATAGACTTCTAATTCCGCTTGAAACACACTCAAACGAAATTAGATTCCAAGTGGAATCTAATTCCGCATGGAATTACACAAGAACACTTTCAAGCGGAATTATGTCATTCAAGCGAAATTAACTCTAAAACCCTATTTTCTCGAACTACGTGCCCTGATCTAATACAAGACTCGATACAAGATGAAGTCGACAGACGTAATGCACCAACAGACTCCCCCTCGGATGTTGACGAGTCTTAAGTGTCGAGTCTTCAACGTCTTCAATCTTTATCAGTCTTCGGGCTTCCTTCACTCTAAACTTTCAGGATCAAACTCCTAGCTCTTGCATCTTCAGACTCCCTTTCTCTAGAAGACTCCCCCTCAACTTGTGCTGGGATCATAGTCTGGCTTTTACAAGATCAGGATTGAAACCTGACTCTCTATTCAGAATCAGAATCCAGTCTGTCCTGCACATCCTCTACCTCAAAGTAAGATTTACAAATTTAAATTTATCATATTTTAAACAATCAATGAATGATGTTACAATGTTAGTTCCTGATAAACCACTTGAAAACACACAATCATTTTGATTATCTTTAACCATGCTCCCCCTCAAAATAACATTCATCATGTTTAGCACTTGGAATCTTGAATATCAGCTTTTCATCACCAGTTGTCGAAAATCTCTTTGAATTTTTGAAAACTTTATGCTAAAACACTCCGAAAATCTTTTTGGATTTTTTATCTTTAACAGAAAATTTGTAAATAAATATTTACATACAATATTTTTGTGAGTTTGTGTAAGAGGATCATATCAGTTTATGAGACAAATCACCAACACCGTTAAGCTTTAAACATTTTAAGTTCTAAACGATTCACTTAGATTGTCAATATACTAATCCACTTAAATTTTCACACAAAGTTCAACTGTTTCGAGATACGAGATTAATGTTTTAAGCACTTAAACTTATTCGCGTGTCCCACCTCAGAATATACTCCCGTATCCAAATCCCAATATTCAGTCTTACAGGTGAGTATACCTAGATGATATATGTAAGGGGTTAAATTGCGAGGACCGTGGGAGCTCAGGTCAGAACTTCCGTTCAGCAGAGAGATGACGGCTCGTCTTTAGGTGTGTCCCCTTTAGAGGATCTTTTCTTCAACAGCACATGATTAGAATTTTTCAATGTTTCATCATTTTTTATACTGAGGGGAAGCTATATTTCAAGAAAGCGTAAAGTATTATACGGGCACTAGGCCATTGCTTCCGCAAAATCAAAAGTCCCGGGATAATACCCCAGATATCACTAAGCATAAAGACCTAGTATCTCAGAAAGAGGGGTCCTTCAAACAAGATTTCGGGGGTTACCCATATATCCGAGAGATGTTACCCACGATATAAGCAAGTTTGATATTTAGGTTTATATCTCGTCACAATCTACTAAATGTACAAAAACCTACTGACACATCATCAGTGAAACCGTTTATCACATTTTGACTTTCCAAATCTTTAGCATGCTATGATCGTTCACTGATGTTTTGTACCCGATATATATGAAAGAATTGGTAGGAATTTATTGAACACGTAATGGATCTTGAAGTACTATTTCTGCATCTCCTTGACCAAATCCGCCTACATTAGGATTACTAGTCAACGGTTGATCCAATTTGATAGATTCGCCTTCTGAAACAAGAAGTTCTGGCCCCGGAGGGATAATATCAACCACTTGACGTCCATCCGGTACGAATTTATTGAACACGTAATGGATCTTGAAGTACTATTTCTGCATCTCCCTGACCAAATCCGCCTACATTAGGATTACTTGTCAACGATTGATCCAATTTGATAGATTCGCCTTCTGAAACAAGAAGTTCTGGCCCCGGAGGGATAATATCAACCACTTGACGTCCATCCGACGCATCCACTATGGTTATTTCGTATCCCCCCTTTTCTTTCTAAACAAGCGCAAGCTTATCGCCAAATGTCTCTTCTATTACGAAGACCACCTGGGCGCGAGGCTTATCCAGGGGATGTTTTTTATTTACATTCACGCCTTTTGGAAAGAGCTGCTAAATTAAGTTCTCTTTTAGGTGAAGGAAGTATGGCCGCTTTACCAATAGTTAAAACCCAATCGGGAGACGTTTCGGATACATAGTCCGTTTTAGGGATTGGCGACTTACCCATTCAGTGACTTTGGCACTGGACGTTCCCTAAACGGGTACTGTCGGGTCAGGTGAATTCAATAATAGACGCCTCTTGGCATTCCAGCCTTCCTTCACCTTTCGTCGAAAAAAGGAGAAAAAGGATTAAAATCGGGAAATGGGGCGAGCCGGATTTTTTGCGGCTATCCGAAATTTCAATGTTTGAATTGAAGGTTCATACTGTCAGACTTATTTGATCTTCTCGATTGTTATCATTTTTATAAAAAAAATGAATTTTCTAGGATACTATTAAAGATCTTATCGAAAACTTACAGCAGCTTGCAAAACAAAGGCTAAAAGAAAAAGAACAGGGGTATGACTGGCATAACATCTACGATTGGATTCAAAAAAGCATAGGCTTCGGGAAATTTGGCGAAGAAAAGACTACTCGGATAAAGGGCAGAAATAAGACAGATCAAACTAAAGATATTAAGCATAACAGACATTTTTTTTCGTCGAGATAATTGCATTTTGATTGAGTTATTGATATAAGGAAAAATGAAGAAAGTAAGGTAGACAAAAAAATCCTTCTTTTTCCACTCAATAAAAAATCCTCCAATTCTCAAAGGAGAATAGAAAAAATCATACTTTCATACAATATCTTAATTGAATTATATATAATGATCAATAAATTCAGTTGAATTCTAGATATACACATGTCAAAATTCTAGCAACGAATCTATAATCAATTCTATAAAGGAGAAAGATTTTCTATAGATAGTTGGACTGGAATTGACGAACACTTAATACCAATATTATTCTTTATTAGTATTAGTGTCCAATAAAAATAGAAATGGGGCGTAGCCAAGCGGTAAGGCAACGGGTTTTGGTCCCGCTATTCGGAGGTTCGAATCCTTCCGTCCCAGAGCATATCCCTTGTATCCGAATACTTCTTTTTTGTTCAACAAGGTTCTGTTTCAAGGTCTAATATTGGATAAAATATGATTCCTCTTTCTTTTTTGATTTTGAATGATTCTTTTCGAAATCATATCTTAATGAATGATTCTTTTCGAAATCATATCTTAATTTTTTACAAACTGAACTAAATCGAGTTCAAATTACATGCAAAAGGAACTAAACCCTTTTATGATCCAGATAAAGATAAGATGGGGCATAGATCTGTAGAAGGATTACTTAACCTCAGGTTAAACAAAATATGAATATGAAAATACATATAAAAGAGGAAGTGCTTAGCTTATAGGTATGTATTGTTATCCTATTTCAGTGACAAAAGGTCTTTCCATTTTTGTGAAAAAGAATTTGCATTCCTAAAAGATTAAAATTGAAATATTTAACAATGATATTTCTTTTTATTATTCGATCTATTTAGATTATTTGCTTTTCATCATTGACAGTTCCATTCGAAAAGAAACAGAAAATTATCTTTTTTATGATAACCAAATGGAGTCTTTACTGTAAAACATGACTCAAATTCAAGTATAAAGATTTGTAATGATTCTTTATGTTTGGGAAATTTTGGGAAGTTGGAACGGGTCAGTCTATCTTATTGAGTCACTTGAAGAGGCAGAGTCAAATAGAATTTATTTATTCGTGTGATTTATGTTAGTTATTTTATTTCTATATTTAGATTTCTGGATATTTCTGTTAGACATTTTTTTGAGATAGAGATTTATAGAAAAAGTTCCATTCATACAAAAAACCGGGGTCTTGCTAATATATATTCAGAAAAAAAAATTTGATCTTTATTATCTATTTTATTATCTATGTAGATAAGAAAAAATAGAAATGACTGTGTCTCTGTGCCGTACCGACTGAACCAATGACTATTCATGATTCCACAATTGAATCAATTCCATACTGGTTCCAAATTAGAGGAATGTTATGGTAAAACTTCGTTTAAAACGATGTGGTAGAAAGCAACGTGCGACTTGAAGGACACGATCCGGTGTGGATTCTTATTCTTACATCCACCATTTTATATAGGAATGAAGGTGCTCTTGGCTCGACGTCGTTTTTCTATTCTACTAGAATCCTTCTTTTTTGATTGGGTTTTAATGTAAATAGTTCGTGATGGAGCTCGAGTAGAAAGTATTGATGAATTTCTCAGGGGCAACGATCTAGGGTTAATGCCAATCAATAAATTGGAACAACTTCGTAAGTATATCTTCGATATAGAAATCGAAAGGATCCGATTCGAGCAAATTTTTCAATTCAAAAAAATTTGTTGGAACGGCTAAAACTTTTTCGATCCACAGTGTATCGCGCACGAATCAACCATCGGTATGATTCTTTGATAGAAAGAAATCACAAAAGGGGTATGTTGCTACCATTTTGAAAGGATTAAGAAGCACCGAAGTAATGTCTAAACCCAATGATTTAAAACCAAGATAAAGGATCCCAGAACAAGGAAACACCACTTCAATTGTCTCACGGATCCAAATAAAGAATCCAAATATATTTGAAATGAGACGAAAAAAAAGGGGCCAATTTATTCAACAATTGGATTATTGGAGTTATGTGTGATTAGCCTAGGATTTATCTTTTTAACCATAGGTATTCTTTCAGGAGCAGTATGGGCTAATGAAGCATGGGGATCATATTGGAGTTGGGATCCAAAAGAAACTTGGGCCTTTATTACTTGGATCGTATTCGCAATTTATTTGCATACTCGAACAAATAAAAATTTGCAAGGAGCAAATTCCGCAATTGTGGTGACTCTAGGCTTTCTTATCATTTGGATATGCTATTTTGGGGTCAATCTATTAGGAATAGGGCTACATAGTTATGGTTCATTCACGTTAACCTATAGTTAAATTCAAGAAAAGTTCTCAAGAATACAAACAGAATGCAATACGGTGTATATAAAGCATCTTGTCTCAACCGGCGAGAACCGTGTGAATCAAGTAGTATAGTGATTCACGCGGTTCTCGCAAAGACCGAGTACATTGGGTAAAATTTTAAATTCATAGTTTGTTTTGACTTTATTTAAAATTTAATTTAAGAGAATAAAAATACTTCTTTTTTTTTTTTTCATTAGCCAACCAACTCTAAAAATAATAGGAGTTTTTTTTTTTTAGAAAACTATCTATAAAAATAATTAGATAGAATACCTTCAACCTTGTCAACTGATAGTGAAAGAACAAAATCGGGGTACATACCAATACCTATTACGGGTATAAAAATGGAGATGGAAACAAATAACTCGTGCGGTCCAGAATCAAAAACATAAGAGTTTAGAGTATTAAATAACTTGTATTCATAGAATATCTGGCGTGACATAGATAATAAATAAATAGGAGTTAATATCATTCCAATTGCCATTACAAAAGTGATGGCAATTTTGGGCATTAAAAGATATTTTTGGCTGGTAATTATTCCTAAAAATACTAGCACTTCTGCAACAAAACCACTCATACCCGGTAATGCAAGGGAAGCCATGGAAAAACTACTGAACAATATCATCTCCTCTTTTTGACAACATTTAAAGAAATTTCTTGGATTTTCTGAAATTTCTAATGTTTTTGGATTTTCTGAAATTTCTTACTCCCCCTAAAATTCAAAATCATTTAAAGAAATCTGAAAACAAACTATACAAGTTAAAGCGACAACTGATATCGAATCACTTCAATTCACCATCCACTTGGCACAAACATCAGAACTTCCCCTTACAACAAACTATTTTCCCATTGATTTCAAAACACTTAAGTTTGTTTTAATCAAATGGTTTTTTCCGGAAAATAAGTTTTGTTTATTGATTTTACCATTTGTAAATTAGGGGTTCATCACATTGTTCTTCAAAATACCATTTGTAGGGAAAAACAAGTACAATTTAATGTCCTTGATTTACCACTTGTAAGTGAAAACCTTTCTCAACCACTTGTATGTTCACTTTTCAACCAAAACCACTTGTAAATCAAAATATAACAATATAAAGATATCACATGTAGATTTACCAACCAAACTATTCAAGAATGATGCCGATACCTGCTCCTCTCTTACCAACCTGGAAGCTCCGACAAGTCAGGATTTTAGTTAGGAAGTACTTTCCCCCAAGCCTGACCAGCCTTGGGAGATTCTGGTACACATCTATCCCACCAACATTTTGATTTGTAAAATTCTTTTGCACCTTTCACTTTTCCATCAACCATCTTTCCGAAAATATGTTTAACTTTCCCATTAAACGCCTTTTCAGCATCAAATTCTTTGTTACCAGCAAAGAATTGACCTAATATTTCAGTTTTACCCACTTTCAACTTTAAATTTTCCTTTCACAATTTAGGAAAATTTTCATCGTTCACCTCTGGAACGGAATTTTCATTCTTCTTCTCAACAGATGACTCCTCTGATTTTATGGAATCAGATTCATTGTCAGAACTACTATCAGATTTTACAACCCATCTTTGTTTATTTAAATCGACTTTTCGTTTTTAAAAACATTTTGAAACATCACCAGTTTCGAAAGTCGAATTTTCAAACACTTTAGATTTCTCAGTTGGTTGTTTCTTTTTATCAACACATTTTTCTTTCAATTTTGAATTAAAAGAAACTCCCTGTTTTGTGTTGTTGGACTGTTGGCAATACCAAGCAATGTGTCCAACCTTGTGACATTTGAAACACGTTCTTCTGTCAACTCTTGGAGCAAATTTCTTCACATTCTTCTTTATTTCAGCAAGAAACTCTTGATTTGACTGTTTCCAGAATGGTTTCTTCTGCTCATCTTCAGAACTTCCTCCTGCAACAAATTTTGTTTTTGGTTTATAACTTTTTTCATTTTTATAATTTTCCGAAGAACTAAAACCTAAACCCTGCTTTTTGAAATTACCTTATGGTTTGGTTTCTTTCGATAACCTGAACCAGAACTGTAACCCTTTTTCTTGTTCAATCTCTGTTGAACTCTTGAAGTGTACTTTTAGGTTTTTCATGAAGATTTAAATCTTTTATTTTAGAAATGTTAATTTCTGTTAATTTGAAAACCTATTTGATCATTTCAGTTTTGACACTTCTTATTGGAAATTCCTCATCAGAATATAATTTGTCTGAATCAATCAAAGTATATGCCACTTTGATTAGTCCGTCATTCAAATTAGATTTTGATAACAGGAATTATTTATTGTAAACCATTTTAACCTGTGAACTCGGACTCTTTTCTGATGAACTCGGACTTTCAGATTTAGACTCCGACTTTGACTCTTCATCCGTATCCAACACCTGATCGACCACTCTTTTTAATAACTCAGACTCATGATCAGTGTCAGACGCTGTGAATGTAACATCAATATTATCCGGTAATTCATCAATGATTTCAGACTTTAACTTGATGTTGAGAGCCTTATTTAAACGTTCCTCATTTGGCTTTCTGGGAGAATAACTATTCCAAATCGAGGGCGGACACTTGTTATATTTGACACTTGGTTTCTTACCAGTATCCTCTTCAGTTTCTTTATCTTGAAATGCTTCAAGACCTGCAACAGTAGGATAAACACGATCAATCAAATAATCACAAGTAGTAAAACTCAACTGTAATCGTTTAATCCTTTCACTCTCAATCTTTTCAAGTTCCAACACCTGCTTCAGCTTAGCGCAGTCTTCGATATACTCATTGATGACGCTCTGCTTTGTCATTAATGTTGAGCTCATCATTGTCATAGCAGCATCAACTTCTCGATTTGTTTTGTTCAAACCATCAACTGTCTTGTTCAAAACATCATATGACTCTTTTACATACTTCAAATCAAACAGTAAATCTTCTTTAATCTTCTCCAAATCAGCAATCTTCTTATCTTTCTCCACACAAACTTTGCAAGATTCTAAACATTTCAAACATGGTTTTTCAACTTCAACCACTTTTTCACTTATCTTTTCAACCTCGACAGTCTTTTCAACTTCAATGAGTTTCTCAACTTCAACATTTTTTTCTATTTCGACAATTTTCTCTACTTCCACAAGTTTCTCAACTTCGACTATTTTTTCAACTTCAACTATTTTTTCCACCACTTTCTCCACTTCAACGATTTTCTCTACTACTTTCTCGGTTACTTGATCAACATTAGCTTCTCCAGCTTCTGTCTTTGCTTTTTCATCAGCAAGGATTCTTGCTGCTTCCAGCTCTCTCCTTAATCTGGCAATCTTCTTCTGATTCAGCATCTCAACTTTATCTGCAAAAAACAAATTAAAACTGTCAGGATCTATGCCTTTTCTAGCTTTATTAAGATATTCTTCCTCATCGTTGGTATCAATATCACTTCCTAGATCTGGAAAAATCGGGATTCTTTTCTGACTAGCTTCATCTTCACCCAGAATTCTAGCAACAAGACCTGAACCGGGTGGGATGTATTTGTCCTTGCTAAATCCCTCTGCAACAAATTCATCATCTTGATCAATTATACCAAACAAAGCTCTTTTCTCTTCAATGGGACGTGCATGAGCAGTTTGTGGTTGTTTAACAATTTGTGGTTGTTGATCAATCTGATGAAAAATTGACTTTTGATAATAATCATTCTTTCCATCTTGTCTCCCAGTTGCTTCTTTGTTGTTGCATTCTCGTTTAAAATGTCCCTTTCCTTTGCAGCGAAAACAGGTAACCTTTGATTTGTCAAAACCTAATGGAGAAGTAGCCATTCCTCGAAACTCATCTCTACCAGTAATTTGTTGAAACTTTTCTGCCCTCCTACAAGCACTAGCCAAACACCACTTCACATCCATCAACTCAAGTTCCTCAGCATCAATCTGGTCATAATCCTCTTTAGTAAGCATCGGATTTCCAATTCTGCCAGCAATCAAACTTTCATATGATTCCAACATAGCAACAAGTGATGCCATGTGTTGCTTGGCTATTTCTGGAGACAGATTTTGACCATTTTGAATGTTCAACGTAACATTGCACTGTAGATTTGTAGAATTCTGATGTTGAGAACTTGGTGTAGTAAAATTCGGATCAAAGCTTGAATATGAAGATAAAGATCCACCACTCTGTGTCACATTACTACCTTTTGTTCCAGACGAACTGTCAGCACTAAAACCAGTTTGGATCTTTGGGCTAGGGCTAGGGGTAGCCTCAAACTTATTACCTCTGTAATATAAACTAACATCTTGTTGAGCATTTGGATTCTTCATGATTGTCGTTTTCTGAATATCCATCTCGTGCTCTTCAATCTTTTGAATAAACTGTGCCAAATTCATATTCTTCGATTTTCTCATATGTTTCACAATCAACAGATAAGTTCCCCATTTTTGCTGTGGTAATGCATCAGCAAGTTTATCAACCCATTCATCATCATCTTTCGTAATGTCCAATCTTCCCATTTCTAATACCAGATGACAATATCTATCAATGGTCTGCTTTGTTGTTTCATGGTCGAAAGCTGTAAACATATCAAACGATTTCTTCAATAACGCCTTTTTGTTTTTGATCATATCTGCGCTTCCTTTGAACTTCTGAATCAATGCATTCCAAATTGACCTAGCTGTATTATCATGTTGGAGCAAAACAAAGATATCTTCTTTAATCGCTTGTTGAAGGATACTGATCATCAATTTTTCACTTGTAAATTTCAATTTGTCACTCTCTGAATAGTCACAAATAGCTTTTTCAATCCCACGTTCATTCTTTGGTTTCTCATAATCTTTCAACAATGAACACCATGAGTCAAATTTATAAGCTTGCACCCAGTTTTCAAAACGATTTTTCCATCCTTGAAAATCTTCAATGTACATGAGCTTTGGTGGTTTCTGATAAGTTCCTGTCTCATTCTCATTGTACACAGTTTCAGCAGCTGTAACAGGTGCAATCGGTGTAGCAAACGCATTGTAGAATTCCTCGTCCATGTTTTGGGAAATTTTTCACAAAAATACAAGTTCAATCGAAATATCAGTCCAAGCGGAATTACTCCTCAAGCGAGATTACTTGCACAATCAACTACAAACGAGATTAGATCTTCACACGGAATTACTCACACGGAATACCAAGTTCACACGGAAATGCAATTCACAAAAAGAATTAGTAATTCCACACGGAATTACTCACACAGAATAACACTTTGAAACGGGATTAACTATTTCAAGCGGAATTAGTTAATTTCGTGTGAACCGGCTCAAACGAAATTACACTTAGAAGCGAAATTAGGATTTCAAGCGGAATTATATAATTTCGTTTGAAAACAAACTGTGATTCCGTACGGAATTATGCTGACATCATCAAATTCGATCTAATTTTGAAACGGAATTACTGATTTTATCAAATTTAGATTGAATTATAGTCCAATTTTCTCAACGATTCATTTAAACACAGTTTCGCACATAATATGTGAAATTTAAGACTTTTTTACCGTGAAAACTAGTTCAATTTTGAAAAGAAGGTGTAGAAGACAGATTTTAAGACTGTTTTGGCAAGAACTCTTCTTCCTGAGCTCTGATACCACTTGTAGGATCGATCCGTGACCCAAATGAGTCAATCAGAAGAGTTCTTGTCTGTTTCAAAGGCGGAAACAAAGAAACAAACTTGTAAAACAGCTTGTTTCACTCTTAAACGTCTTATTTTATTGATATAACAGCAATACAGATCAAACGACGCGTCGGCAGCACTTCGGTACCGGAATCACGAACTTTACAAATGATTTCGCTTGAACCCTATTTATAGACTTCTAATTCCGCTTGAAACACACTCAAACGAAATTAGATTCCAAGCGGAATCTAATTCCGCACGGAATTACACAAGAACACTTTCAAGCGAAATTATGTCATTCAAGAGAAATTAACTCTAAAACCCTATTTTCTTGAACTACGTGCCCTGGTCTAACATTCTTAGTACAAGACTCGATACAAGACGAAGTCGACAGACGTAATGCACCAACATTCAAAAACACTGAAGTAAAAGAGATTTTGGATTTTAAGAAAAGGTTTGTAATCTTATTACCTTTTTTTATAATATCTTTTGAATACGTATTATTGTCACATACATTATTTTTTCTGTACGGTTTCCTTGCTCAGCTTACTGCTTCAACGTCTTCCGATTATTCTGGATTGAGTTCTTCTGCTATGAAGTCAATGGCTGACGAATATCTATCTGATTTTTCCTTTAGTACGATTGGAGCATTAAGCGAAATATCCGAAGTATTGTTACAATTTTTTATTGTTTTATTTATTATACCTATTATTTGTAACTTTCAGAATGTACTAAATTATATACTATGTATACAGCAAAAGTTTGTTATTATCCTGGGAACAATTAAGAGCTTTACTTCAGAAGATTCATGGTTTTACAATGCATGTAAAAGTTGCAACAAAAAGGTTCTTACCAACACTATTTTCAAGGACAAGCAAGATGGAAGTGAAGGATATGATGAAGTAACTGTCTTGGAATGCCAGACTGATCGGTGCAATAAAAGGACTGTTGCGTCTGTTCCCAAGTTAATTTACTTGATTCATTTATTGTCCTAAAAATATTACATGATCGTTAACAAAATCTTATTTAAAATTTTGACAGGATAAAAGTTCTAATACGTATTCAGGATTGCACCAGGATTGTCACTTTGACGTTGTTTGAACGTGAAGTTGTTAAACTAATAAAGGTTAATGCAAACCAGCTTTTGGATAAAAACATTGAGGTAAGTTATATCGTGGGAATAACATTTCGTTACTTGCTTTATACATCTTAATGTTTATATGTTAAACTGGTATGTTTATAAATTATGTCTCAAAGTT
>JARYGA010027389.1:0-24618 GCA_030545235.1 Helianthus tuberosus
TCATCGCTACCACTGTCTTTTGGCTCATATGGAAATGAGCAGGGCCCGTAGGCGCTATATTACCACGTATGGTCAAAATATGATCATCTTAATTGATGACCTAAACCCATGATTCAGAGATCATAAAATTGGGTTAGGAATCTTTTGAAGAATCCAATAACACGAATGACGTGTGTGATTTTAATGAATCACGTCTGCCAGGAGTGTTAACATGTTTTCAGATGTTAACAGGGATACGGATCTTTTAAACAGGTCTTACCATCTTGGCCCGGCCTTATAATGACCCGAAGGCTAGGTTTCACACTTTAAGATTCTTATTTAAAAATTTACATAGGCAGATATTATTTCAAAAGGAGTGATTTTAATTTATTTATTTCATATATAATTTATCTATGCACATAATGGCAAACATGAAATTTATAAAACAAACATTCCATTAATTTATTAAAATATTACACGCTGCCCTAAACGGGTCTTTTCAAATAACAAACTTACCCACGCAGGGGTTTAAACAAGTACTTACCCACGCAGGGGCTTAATAACACACATACCCACGCAGGGGCTCAATAACATAATAGTCCACGCAGGGACTTACACAAATAACATACCCTCGTAGGGGTTTACAGAAAGGTAGACCCACGCAGGGGTCAAAACAAACAAACACACCCACGCAGGGGTTTATACAGCAAGACTGGCCCACGCAGGGGCTTAACAACAAATGGAAGGATTCAGTGGTCCTTCTTGCTCTTCCCTTTAATTAGGCTCGTTAATCCTTGGAAGAAAGTTTGTCGCTCCCTTCGTTCCCTGTGAAACTCTCGCTCTACATGGTCCAACCTTTGCAGAATTTCTTCACGCTCAGGTGGGGAGAACCTTGGTGGTTGCGACTGTTGCCTGATAATAGGTCTTGGAGGTATTTGGTACCCATGTGTTGGGTACCCTACTCCCCATGGATCTCCATAGGGTCCTTGGGTGTTGTAGTTAGCCGCTACCATGTAAGGATCGGCTTCGGCGTAGTTGTAGTTGGTGTGCACCGGCTGCTCAAACGGGTTATACGCCATGGAACCCGTGTATGCTGGAATTGGGTTATCAAAACCCATAGGCAGTGGTTGCGGTGCAACTGGGTGTGAGGGTCCACCCATTTGTGGGTCCTCCTGATGTGGCGGGTAATGGCTGCCACTTGATTGCCGAGGAGAGCTGAAATGGAAGTCTCCTCCCTGTGTAGACATACGCGGTCCAGATCTCCTACGCCTTGGCGGTTGCGGAGCTGCCGGTTGAACTGGTGGCAGTGGAGGTGGTGGCGTGACTGCCACAAATCTTGGATCCTCAGAGGGATCCCTTTGCTGTTGCTGTGGCGGTGAATGGCGATGAGGTGTATAGTACCATTCGTGCCTGGTAAACATAGCTTGAAAGCTATCTAGACCAACATAGGGTGATCCGTGGAAAGAAGATCCATCAGAGATATCTATCGGGTGGTTTGGTGTACCACTAGCAGGCTCAACGGGGTCCGTATCCTCGTCCATGTCGTCCGCATGATCTCCAGAGAAATGATCTTCTGGACCCAATGGGTTAAAACCCACTGGTTCTTGTAAAAAGAGTTGTGCGACAAAGATCGCTGTAACGGTATGTAGGAGGGTTGAGGGTTGTTGGGCTCGTACTCCGGCTGTGGCCCATAAGGGTTAGGAGGAGTTGAACTGTGTGGGACCGACCGTCTAGCCGGCTCAAAGAGGTTTCTCCGGTTCTGCCGGGGATCGTCATCTCCGTGGTAGATGGAGCTCGCACATTCGAAGGTCTACCTTCATTATCATTGGGGGCGGTGATTGGCCCCTTGCCTCTTCCTCTTCTCCTGAAGAATCTTGGCGGCATTTTGTTAATCCTGTCAATATGGCATGAGATAACAAAACAAAAAAATATATGCAAAATAAAGGACAACACAAACAAAGTGGAATTTGTCCTATGTTATATGTCTAGACTCGAAAGTTTAGAATTGTGCAATTGTGTAACTGAGATTAAACACAAAAGGCTAGTGTTTAATTCACTCAGTGTTGGCTCTGATACCAACCTGTCACACCCCGATTTCCACGTGTCACCGGTGGGCCCGGTGGGCCCGGTGGGGAGTATCGTGACGTGGTTGGCAACATAATAGTCAATCAACACAATATAAAATATGCACAGCGGAAGCAATTTAAAAGATATAATACAACCGAATTTAATATTGTAATATCAAATGTCACAATATTCGGAAGTTTATCCACAGAAGGATCGATTATAAAATATGAAACAATAGTTCAACAGACTTCAGGCATCTTAAGCTTGCGAGACTTCTAATGATGCTAAGGAGAAATCCCAGCCAATTACGCTTAGTACCTGCATTTAGTCTTTTTGGGAAAATACGCCAGTTTACACTGGTAAATACAATCAACTGACTCATTTTAGAAAATGATTGAAAATTGGTTTGGATGCATGTGGCATAAACATTTTATTTAACTTGGGAGAATTATTTAAATATATAATCTTGTGAACGAATTACATGTTCCTTGTGCGTTTAGTAGCCCGGATCAAGTCCGGGTTAAAGATCAATAGACACACCACATTATTCTGTTGTGCACTGACGGGTGTACGCCTACACCTCGCGCTTAAGTCGTGGCCATTTCGTAAAATGATGCCAAGGATATCCGGGACATGGTTATTAACCCCCCAAAGGCTTTAAGTAACAAGACTGTTTAAACGAGCCGATCAAATTATTCAATTAACCACCCAACGATGGAAGATTTGATGCCCGATCAAGCGGTATGCTATATACCGTAACCCAAGCCCGTATAGGGAAAACAAGTTAAAAGTATTTACCTGAGCAATGTATAAATCACAATAAGCAAACGCAAGTAGCTTTTACAGGTACTCCTAATCTGGAACGAAGGTTTATAATAACCTATTAGAATTCTAACGGGTCTTTAATTAAGCTTAAGCTTAGACCGGCTAGTTTCAAAGATACGGCTCGTACGCATGATTAAGCGAAGACCGGATAGAATGTGATTTAGACCCGACAAGTTCAGAGACTTGCTCAATATGGGTATTTCATTCACATTCTGGATTTTGTGATAAAACCGATAAGCTTTGACCCGTTTAGGCTAATTTATGTAAACTAGTTAAATAAACCGAACCGAACGTGTAATAAGCGTAACGGGTAATAATGAGAGCTAATTACAGGTTTCCTAAGTTAATATGCTTCATATATGTTGTGACATCAGTAATATGTCTTTTATTATGCCCGAAACGAATTTAAACACAAACTATGCCCCGTAGGGGTAGTTTGGTCATTTAAAAGGTTGTAAAAGAGTTTAAGTGTCAACCTGAGTTACAGGCCTGATGTAATCAGCAAATATACTCAATTTGCTAAGTTATATCAGTAGGTTAAAGCATATAAATGAAATTTATCAATTATAACCAAACTATGCCCCGTAGGGGTATTTTGGTAATTTCACATAAGCCGAAAAGCTCAAAACTGAAATCTGAGTTTATCAACCTTTGCTTACTGTTAAAATATTATAATTTGCCTCAAATATCAGTAGGTATCACCCTTGGTATGTTTAAAATATTTTTAGTACATACTATGCGTTAAAAACGCTTAAAGAGGTGATTAGAAGCCGTTTCCGGGTTCTATATAGAAATCTGATATTTTTATTATTCCAGAAGCCTAAAAATAATTTATTTATCATATGTGATCAGTAGCAAAAGGTTTGGAGTCGTTTAGATAAGTGAAACTCGTTTTATGGCCCGTAAGGGCAAAACCTACAATTACCGGATTAAGCCTACGACTATGAGTTATGCTCAGCCTAAAATTTATTAAAAATCTTCAAAAATCCCAAAATAATATATTACATCAGTGGGTAATAAGTTTGATATCAAAAGTAGGTGTAATTAGGCTATATGCTAATTACGCCGTTTAATTAACACAAAGCTTTCATTTTACGCTAACGAGCATAACTCTTTATCTACACCTCAAACTGATGTCAAATTTTGCATATAAGTTTATATATTAGTAATTAAAGTTTCTACTCTTTTACATTTTCAAAAATCACGTTTTAAGGTGAAAAGGGCATAATGGTCAACATATGAGCAATTAACGGAATCATGCATATTGATTGGATAACTAATGATCCGAGGTGTATAATCACAGAGGGTTATACTAGCATGTAACCTGGTCAAAATAAGGCTCTAAGGCATTTCTAAAACATACCATAACGGGTCAGAACTGAAAGTCAAAGTATAAGTCAAACTATGCGACTTTCGGTTCCGAACCGGGTCTAAACAGGAAATTGTCGGGTTGAACATGTTTAGACATGTTCTTACACTAATTACCAAGTTATATTAATGATCAAACAGGTTGTTAGTGTTCTACATTGCTAATTATGCATAAATTGTAATTTACACATTCTGTTGACTTTTTAAATACAAGTTTGACTCGACATTTGACCTAGTTAGAGTGGGAATCAGGGGGAACACTTTTGAGGGTTTATTACCCACATAATTACCAACTTATAACTACTTTTGATTCGACTAATCACTGCACCATTAGTGATTAATCTTAAAGTCAACCGTTAATTACGACGGTTTGACTTTTAAGCTAATACTAAGCTAAAACTTAATTAAGAAAGGATTAGCAAACTTACTGAAGTCCTATGCACGAAATGTGATGCTTAGAGAAAGATCCTTAGCTCCAGAAATGCCCCAAATGTGCAGATGAATGGTGTGAAGAACTTGTTACACATGAAGCCTTTATATAGTGATCAAGAACACCACAAAAGGTTGACACACAAGTCTATGACTTACCACAACTGATCCACAAGTGTCCCTAGATGTTTAGGGATTGTTTAGGGGCCAATGGAGATGAGGAAAATCGTTTAAAGGTCGAAATTCACGTTTAAACTGGCAACAGCCGGTTTTCTGTTGCTGGGCACTAGCTTACGGACCGTAAGGTCCCCAATGTTGAGGTCCGTAAGCTTGTCCTCAGGGCAAAAAGTTATTGTTCTTTGGTGTTTTGAAAGGGCAACTCGTGGGTTTCGAATTTGGGACTTGTTTTAACAGTTTGGGGCCTCTAAAATGTGCCTTGAATAGTTCCATACCCTACCACCTTGCCATGTTTCTTTGGATTTATAAGAAAGTGCCATTAAAGAAGGTTTACCGTGCATTTTCTTCGTAGGAGTCCACCATTTCAATTATGAATCAGTTTGATGCTATGATTCCCCGAATTTGAATATATACCAGATGTTTATTAGTCTTGGGATTCATAATAAGGTCGTTCAGAGGTGTAAAATTAACATGACAACACTTTTAATTCCCGTCGTACATCTTTAATTATATCCGGGTTTATATCACTTTTGTCTTAATTGACACGTGTCGTTATTTCATTGAACACGAATTTTCGGGGTGTTACATACGCTCACTCTGCCCGTCAGTCTGAGGGTGGTAAGCCGTACTGAAATTTAAGCGAGTGCCCAAAGATTGTTGGAAACTTTTCCAAAAAATGGGACGTGTATCTAGTATCTCTGTCCGAGATAATAGACACAGGTATGCCATGTAAGGCTACAATCTTATCCACGTACAACTGGGCTAACATGTCGGAGCTGTAAGTCTCCTTAATGGGTAGGAAATGTGCTGACTTAGTCAGTCTGTCTACGATCACCCAAATGGTATCATTTCCTTTCCTTGTCTTAGGTAACTTGGTGATAAAATCCATAGTTACCATTTCCCACTTCCACGTAGGAAGTTCAGGCTATTGTAGCAAAGTTGACGGCTTTTGATGTTCTGCTTTGACTTTCGCACACGTCAAGCATTTAGCTACATAGGCAGCTACAGACTTCTTTAAGCCTATCCACCAATAGTTTGCCCTTAGATCCTGGTACATCTTATCAGCTCCAGGATGAACAGAATATTTGGAACTATGGGCTTCCTGGAGGATAACATCCCGAAGTCCTCCATAAATTGGAACCCATATTCGTCCATTCAATCTCAGAATTCCATCCTTGCCAAGAGATAACTGCTCCTCAGTTACTCCTAGCTTTTTGTTAGGATAGTTAGCTTCCAACACAGCTTCCTTCTGTGCAGCTAACAACCTTTCATTCAAACTGTTCTTTATTTCAATGCTCTTGGCATTGATTCGGATGGGTTTCACCCTTTCCTTTTGACTCAAGGCATCGGCGACTACATTCGCCTTGCCGGGATGGTATCTGATTTCACAATCATAATCATTCAACGTCTCCATCCATCGGCGCTGCCTCATGTTCAAATCTTTCTGATTAAACAGGTGCTGGAGGCTCTTGTGATCAGAATAGATCACACACTTGATTCCATATAAATAATGCCTCCATAGTTTTAGTGCAAATACAACGGCACCCAACTCCAAGTCATGGGTGGTGTAATTCTTTTCATGCACCTTTAACTGTCTTGAAGCATAGGCAATAACCTTGCCTTTCAGCATAAGCACACACCCCATGAGATGCATCGCAGTAAACTACGAATTCTTCGGTACCTTCAGGTAATGTAAGCACAGGAGCATTGCTCAACTTTTGCTTCAGAATATCAAAAGATTCTTGCTGCTTAGGGCCCCAATCAAACTTTATTTTCTTTCTAGTCAACGAAGTTAGGGGTGCAGCAATCCTTGAAAAATTTTCAATGAAACGTCTATAATATCCTGCCAAGCCTAGAAAGCTACGAATTTCTGTAGGCGTCTTTGGCTCTTGCCAGTTCATAACAGCTTCAACCTTAGCGGGATCCACTTGGATACCACGCTGACTAACCACATGTCCAAGGAATTGGACTTCTCGAAGCCAAAATTCACACTTAGAGAATTTGGCATAGAGTTTCTCATGATGCAGGAGTTTGAGAATACAGCGAAGGTGTTTCTCATGGTTAGCTTGGTTCTTTGAGTAGATGAGAATGTCGTCGATGAAAACGATGACGAATTTATCTAAGTATGGCTTGCAAACGCGATTCATGAGATCCATGAACGTGACAGGTGCATTAGTGAGCCCAAAAGGCATCACTAGGAACTCGTAATGACCATAACGAGTCCTAAATGTAGTTTTGTGGACATCTTCATCTCTAACCTTCAATTGGTGGTAGCCTGACCTCAAGTCAATCTTCTAGAAATAACTTGCCCCTTGCAATTGATCGAACAAATCGTCGATCCTGGGCAAAGGATACCTATTCTTTATAGTGACCTTATTAAGTTCACGGTAATCGATGCACAGACGCATCGATCCATCCTTCTTCTTGACAAACAAGACTGGTGCTCCCCAAGGAGACGAACTAGGTTTAATGAAACCTTTAGCTAGCAATTCATCTAATTGCGTTCTCAATTCCTTCATTTCTGTTGGTGCTAACCTGTAAGGTGCTCTAGCAACAAGTGCTGCTCCAGGGATGATGTCAATTCTGAATTCCACTTGCCTATCTGGTGGTAAACCAGGTAGTTCTTCAGGAAAAACTTCTGGGTATTCAGAAATGACGGGGATGTCTTCAATATTGGGTTTCGGCTCATCAATAGTCACCTGTGCCATGTAGATGACACAACCCTTCTTCAAACACTTAGAGGCCTTGAGCATAGTCACTTGCTCAGGCAATCCATACTGGGTATCTCCCCGAATGGTAAGTGATTCACCAGATGGAGTCTTAATCACCACTTGCTTCTTATTACAGACAATTTGGGCCTGGTTATGAGATAACCAGTCCATACCCAAGACTATGTCAAAACCGGCTAACTTAAAGGGAAGTTGGGACAGAGGAAAAGAGTGGTTCTTAATGGATATGACACATCCATCTAACACAGTTGAGACGGTTTCTATAGTACCATCTGCTAACTCCACCTCATACTTCGCACTTAAAGTTTTAACAGGTAAATTCAGCAATTTGCAAAACTTATTATCTACAAATGATTTATCTGCGCCTGAATCAAAAAGTACTCTTGCATAGATATCATTTATGAGAAAGGTACATGTGATCACGTTATCGTCTTGCACAGCCTCCTTCGCATCCATCCTAAAGACCCTAGCATTGGTCTTCTTCGCCTCTTCAGGCTTCTTGGCGTATTTAGGGCAGTTGGTTTTAATGTGCCCTTTCTCATTGCAACTGTAGCACGTTGCATCTTTCAGCTTCTTGCAATCCAAGGTCTTGTGTTCCTTGGACTTGCATATCCCGCAAGCAAAAGTTCTTGACTGAGTCTGCGAGTTCGATTCGGGTCTGCACTTTCCAAAGTGCTGTTTCTTGCAGACTTTGCATTTGGGCTTCTCACCAGACTGATGCCCATCTTTCCTTGATTCAGATCCCTTCTTGTTGTCACCGTTTCCTCGGTGCTTCTTGTTCGACCTCCGTGAATTATCATCTTCACGTTTTCTTTTCTCAGCATCTTTGTTCCTCAGCGATCTTTGTCTGACCGCATCCAGAGTGAGGGACAAAGATATGTCAGCTACAGACAAAGATATGTCAGCTCTAATACCAACCTGTCACACCCTGGTTTTCCACGTGTCACCGGTGGGCCCGGTGGGGAGTATCGTGACGTGGTTGGCAACATAATAGTCAAACAACACAATATTTAATATGCACAGCGGAAGCAATTGAAAGATACATTTCAACCGAATAAATATTGTAATATCGTGTATCACAAACACTTACCCACGCATGGGTCAACTGAAATATTAGTCCACACAGGTACTTAAACAAACATCATACCCACGTAGGGGCTAACAGTAAGATAGACCCACGCAGGGGTCAAAACAAACAAACATACCCACACAGGGGCTAATACAGCAAGACAGGCCCACGGAAGGGCTCAAATGATACAAGGAAATTACAACAACAGTGGAAGGATTCAATGGTCCTTCTTGCTCTTCCCTTTTATTAGGCTTGTCAATCCTTGGAAGAAAGTTTGTCGCTCCCTGCGATCTCGGTGAAAGTCTCGCTCGACCTGGTCCAGTCTCTGAAGAATTTCCTCCCGTTCTGGAGGAGAAAACCATGGCGGCTGCGATTGTGTCCGTATTATAGGTCTGGCAGGTATCTGGTACCCATGAGTTTGGTATCCTGCTCCCCAAGGAGCTCCATACGGTCCCTCAGGGTTAAAGGCATTGTAATTGGACGCTGCCAAGTATGGGTCGGCTTCAGCGTAATTGTAGTTGGTGTGAATCGGCGGCCCAAATGAGTTGTACGTCATCGAACCCGTGTATGCTGGAATCGGGTTATCAAAACCCATCGGTGGTGGTTGCGGTGCAACGGGGTTTGAAGGTCCACCCATTTGTGGATCTTCTGGAAGTGGCGGATAATGACTGCCACTTGATTGTCGAGGAGAGCTAAAATGAAAGTCTCCTCCTCGCGCGGACATCCGCGCTTCGGTTCTCCTACGCCTCGGCGGTTGTGGAGGTGCCGGCTGAACTGGTGGCGGTGGAGGCGGTGGCGTGAATGCCACAAACCGTGAATCCTCAGAGGTATCCTGCTGCTGCTGCTGCTGCTGGTGAGGCGACGAATGATGCGAGGGTGTAAAATACCACTCGTGTTGATTAAATCATGCCAGGTAACTGTCCGGACCATGGTAGGGTGATCCATGAAAAGACGAACCATCGGAGACCTCGATGGGATGGTTTGGTGTTCCAGTTGCTGGCTCGACGGGATCAGTGTCCTCGTCCATATCTTCTGCATGATCGCCGGAGAAATGATCCTCCGGCCCCAATGGGTTAAAACCCACTGGTTCTGGTATGTAGTTGGCCGGGTTAAACCGGCCCCGGAAAACTGGTGTAGGGTCACCAAAGGAATTATGCGATAAGGATCGCTGTAGAGGTATGTAGGAAGGTTGTGGGTTGTTGGGCTCATTTTCCGAATGTGGCCCATAAGAGTTATGAACGGGAGGTGTCGAACTGTGTGAAACAGATCGCCTAGCAGGTTCAAAAAGGTTCCTCCGGTTCTGTCGAGAATCGTCACTCTCGGTGGTAGAAGGAGCTCGCCGTTGCGAAGGTCCTGCCTCGGCGTCATTGGGGGCGGTGATTGGCCCCTTTCCTCGTCCTCTTCGTCGAAAGAATTTTGGCGGCATAATTAATTCTGTCAATACAACATGAGATAACGACAAGAATATATAAAATAAAGGGCAAAACAAAACAAAATAGAATTTGTCCTATGTTATATGTCTCGACTCGAAAGTTTAGAAATGTGCAATTGTGTAACTGAGATTAAACATAAAAGGCTAGTGTTTAATTCACTTAGTGTTGGCTCTGATACCAACCTGTCACACCCCGAATTCCACGTGTCACCGGTGGGCCCGGTGGGGAGTATCGTGACGTGGTTAGCAACGTAATAGTCAAACAACACAATATTTAATATGCACAGCGGAAGCAATTGAAATATATATTTTAACCGAATAAAATATTGTAGTATCGTATATCACAAACAGTTGAAAGTTTATCCACAGACGGATCGAAATAAATAGGAAACAGTAGTTCAACAGACGATAGGCATCTTAAGCTTGCGAGACTCTTTATTGATGCTAAGGAGAGAATCCAGCCTATTACGCTTAGTACCTGCATTTAATCTTTTTGGGAAAATACGTCAGTTTACACTGGTAAATACAATCAACTGACTCATTTTAAAAATGATTAAAAATTGATTTGGATGCACATGGCATAAACATTTTATAACTTGGGATAATTATTTAAATATATAATCTTGTAATAGAATTACATGTTCCTTATGCGTTCAGTAGCCCGGATCGTGCCGGGTTAAAGATCAATAGACACACCACATCAACTATTTATGCACTGACGAGTGTACGCCTACACTCCACGCTTAGGTCGTGGCCATTTCGTAAAATGATGCCAAGGATATCCGGGACATGGTCATTAACCCCCTAAAGGCTTTAAGTAAACAAAACAATTTAAACGGGCCGATCAAAATTTTCAATTAACCACCAAACGATGGAAGATTTGATGCCCGACCAAGCGGTATTTTATATACCGTAACCCAAGCCCGTATAGGGAAAATAAGTTAAAAGTATTTACCTCAGCAAATGCAAGTAGCTTTTACTGGTCCTCCTAATCTGGAACGATGGTTTATAATAACCTATTAGAATCCTAACGGGTCTATAGTTAAGCTTAAGCTTAGACCGGTTAGTTTCAAAGATACGGTTCGTACGCACGATTAAGCGAAGACCAGATAGAATGTGATTTAGACCCGACAAGTTCGGAGACTTGCTTAATATGGGTATTTCATACACATTCTGGATTTTGAGATAAAACCGATAAGGTTTGACCCGCTTCGGCTAATTTATGTAAACTAGTTACATAAACCGAACCGAACGCGTAATAAGCGTAACGGGTGAACGTAAGAGCCATATACAGGTTTCCTAAGTTAATATGCCTCAAATATTTTGTGACATCAGTAAGATGTCTTTTATTATGCCCGAAACGAATTTAAACACAAACTATGCCCCGTAAGGGTAGTTTGGTCATTTACAAGGTTATAAAAGAGTTTAAGTATTAACCTGAGTTACAGGTCTGATATAATCAGCAAAAATACTTAGTTTACTAAGTTATAACAGTAGGGTAAAATATATATGTGAAATTTATCAATTATAACCAACCTATGCACCGTAGGGGAATTTTGGTAATTTCACATAAGCCGAAAAGCTCAAAACTGAAGTCGGAGTTAAACAACTATTACTTACTGTTTAAATATTATAATTTACCTAAAATATCAGTAGGTATCAACCCTTGTATGTTTAAAAAAGTTCTAGTACATACTATGCGTTAAAAACGCTTAAAAAGGCGATTAGAAGCCATTTCCGGGTTCTATACATAAAGCTGATATTTTTATTATTCTAGAAGGCTTAAAATAATTTATTTATCATATGTAATCAGTAGCAAAAGGTTTGGAGTCAATTGGATATGTAAAACTCATTTTATAGCCCGTAAGGGTAAAAACCGACAATTACTGGATTAAGCCTATGACTATAAGTTATGCTCAGCCTAAAATAAATTAAAAATCTTCAAAAATCCCAAAATAATATATTACATCAGTGGGTAACAAGTTTGATATAAAAAAAAGTGAGTTTAAATAGGCTATACGCTAATTATGCCGTTTAATTAACATAAAGCTTTCAATTTACGCTAATGAGCATAAGTCTCAAACTACACCTCAAACTGATGTCAAACTTTGGATACAAGTTTATAATTAAGTAGCTAAGGTTTCTACACTTTTACATTTTCAGAAATCACGTTTTAAGGTGAAAAGGGCATAATGGTCAACATATAGGCAATTAACGGAATCATGCGTATTAATTGGTTAACTAATGAACCATGGTGTATAATCACAGAGGGTAATACTAGCACGTAACTTGGTCCAATTAAAGCTCTAAAGCATTTCTAAAACATGCTTAACGGGTCAGAACTGAAGTCAAAGCAAAAGTCAAAGCTTTGCGACTTTCGGTTCCGAACCGGGTCTAAACAGTAAATTGTCGGGTTGAACATGTTTAGACATGTTCTTACACTAATTACCAAGTTATATTAATGATCAAACAGGCTGTGTGTGTTCTACATTGCTAATCATGCATAAATTAGAAATTAAGTATCCTGTTGACTTTTTAATAACAAGTTTGACCCGACATTTGACCTAGTTAGAGTGGGAATCAAGGGGAACCCTTTTAAGGGTTTATTACCCACATAATTATCAACTTATAACTACTTTCAATTCGACTAATCACTGGACCATTAGTGATTAATCATTAAGTCAACCGTTAATTACGACGGTTTGACTTTTAAGCTAAAACTAAGCAAAATCTTAACTAAGAAAGGTTAAGCAAACTTACTGAAGTCCTATGCACGATTTGTGAAGCTTAGAGAGAAGTCTTGAGCTCCAGAAATGATCCAAAGTGCAGATGGATGGTGTGAGAAAAATGGTTTCAACCTTGGCCCTTTTATAGTGCTTTAATCACCATGGATTGTTGACACACAACACTACCAATGGTTCCTGATCAATAACACATGTCCCTAAGGGCCTAGGGGTTGTTTAGGGGTCACCCATGAAGTGAAACAACTGATTAAAGTCGGTTTATGCGTGAAAAACGGCTGCTGTCCAAAGTTTCTGTATCTGGGCAGGCCAGGCGGCCCGCGTAAGATGTTGTTATGGGTTACGCGGCCCGCTTGGGCCTTCTGTTCAGGAAAAAACGTTTTCAAGTTGTTGCATCTCGTCTCTTGGCCTTTCGAAAGGTCAACTAAGCTTATTTCTTGCAATTTGACCCCTTCTTAATTACCTACAAGGGCTTTAAGACTTGTACCCACTTTTCTAAGTCCTTGATCACCTTGTTATTCCCCGAAAAGTCATAACTTTTCAACGTTGACGCTTTAACCCCCTGTATACGAATTTGATCATAACTTTCTCATACGATAACGAAACTTTATGAAATTTATGTCGTGCATTCTAGTGAGCATAATTAACCATTATAAAGCTTCGGGTTTGTCAAAAGGTCAATCAGAGGTATAACTTAAACATGTTGACACATTTAACCCCTGTAGTTTGTAATCTCTCACTTTCATTCACAATTAGCTTCGTATGATCCATGATTTATTCGTTTGAAGGTATGAGCATCATGTAGGGTTAATGTACAATATATTTATTCACTGTTGACATTTAGAACTCGTATATTCACATACTTTCCATGATTGTCAACTTTAATCCTTCTATAACATTCTTTCACACGTTCAAACATATGACACGTGTCAACTCATTATAGGACGTGAATTTTTCGAGGTGTTACACAAACCCTGGCTTCAATATCAAACATTCTTTGTCTGTGAAGTGTGTCTAATACATACGATCACAAATCTGAGAGATGCTCAGAAGATTGTTTTCCAGTTCGGCGATGTAATTCACTCTTTCAAAGTGACAATTCCATTCGATAAAGTTCCCTCACCAACTATATGACCACCTTGATTGCCTGCAAATCCCACATATCCTCCATTAAACCCTCGAACATCATACAGTAGGGTTTTCTTCCCCGTCATGTGCCGAGAAGCTCCACTATCCATTATCCAACGTGAGATGGATCTCGGAAGCTCCTGCACATTTCAAAAACATTTAGTGAGATTTTGAAGCAACCCAAGCCTCTTTCGACTCAGGTAGCTTGACGTTTAGAATTGTGGTTTTGGTGTACAATGGCGGGAAATTTTTGTCATTCATCTTTAAACTTTCTTCAGTCCCAACCTCAACCTCTTTGTATAAGAAAGATTCGCCCTTTTGAGGTTGACCAGATGCTTGGTCTTTCTTTGGAACATACTTCTTTCCTGGTGGGGTAGAAGTTTGTTTCTTAAGTTTCTCAAAGTAATCTAAAGGAACATTCATCTTTACTGGTGTGGTAGAAGATGATTGTTTTGCAGACTCTGAAACCTTTGGTTTTGGAGAACTTGCTTTCTTTTCAACAGATTTTGGCTTCCATGCTTGTTGAGATAACGCAACCCGTTTGTAAAATTTGTTATTTTTAGTTACCATCTTCTTTACCAGTTTGGTTTTCTTAACTGATTCTTTTGCAGATTCAGTTTTAACTTCGGCATTTTCCTTTTTTAAAAACTTTTTCTCAACAAACATTGGAGCTTTTCCCTTTACATCATCTTTTCTTTTCGGATTCTCGACAACTACAGACTTAGGCTTCGAGTTGGTGCACTTTCGTGCAATATGTCCAACTTGATTGCATTTGAAGCATGTTCGGGTATCAACTACCCGACTTGTGCCTTCGATCTGAGGTTGCGAGGCTTTCTTTTCAAAGAATACTTCATTGGTTTTCGAAAAAATCTCAGATTCTTGCTCGGAGTGTGAACTCGAGCTTTTCACAAACACCTTTTTCTCAACAAACTTCTTGTTTTGAAAGTTCCTTCTTTGATTATTCTTACCACCCTGATAACCACCCGACCATTTGTTTTGGTTGTTGTTAGAAAAACATGGCGGTACAACAGGTTTTTTGTAGTAAGATTTATCTTTTTCAAAGTTCAGTTCTCTTTCAGAACGTTTCAAACCTTCGATTTCACAAACATCAATCTCAACCAGTTTAAACACATTTTTCAATTTGTCGACATTCACATTCTCTAATGGAAACTCAAGATCCGAATACAACTTATCCAAACCCGACATCTTGTACATCACAAGAGTAGGTTTTTCACTTAAGTTGTTTTTGGATATTGATTTTGGAATGTAATTATTCAAGAAGCGTTCTTCGTCCTCAGTTGAATCACTGTCAGATTTCAAAACATTTTCAACCATATTTTTAACAACTTCGGACTGAACACTGTCTTCATCATAAGATGAAGTGAATGTGATGTCAATTGTTTCTGGAAGTTTAATTTCATTTGTTTCATCATTGTTAACCAACCCAGATTTTTTCTTTGAAACATTATTCAACACAGGTGGTGAAACTTGATGGTACCCAACCCCTATTCCATCAGTATATACATCTTCGCCGACTTTGTTCTTCCCAATGGGTTTGGGAACTATGTGTTGAAGAACAAAACTTGCGGAGTTGTAACTGTTAAGTTTCAGATTGATTCGTTCATTTTCAATCTTAGCTTCTTCAATCTGAAGCTTCAGATTAGCAATCTCATCCAACTGCTTGTTGATTTGCTTTTCTTTCGACTAAAGGACTCCTGACAATTGAAAATTTTCTTTGCTAGTTTTTTTTTGTTTCTCTCATAAGAATCTTTTATCGTTCTTTTTAGCTTCTCGTGATTTTCAGAAAGTTGACGGTTTTTATGAATTAACTTTTCGTTTTTTTCCTGATTCGTTCTACGTCAATTTTATCATTTTCAATTTTCTCAGTTAATTCTTTGATTCGATCATTTGAAGCTTTTACCAATTTATCACGACTTAAGATTTGATTTTCAACTTCTCTAACTCTTTTAGTCAGTTCTTCAATCTTTTTGGTACTGAGATATGCATGTGTACTACAAATCTTGTAGTCTTTCATGCAATTTTTGCAGTCACTGTCAATCTTGGCTTTATCAGTCTTACCTGACCCATTTGTTGAATCATTAGAACTGACCTTGCTCTTTGACTCAGTTCCAGAGTTAGAATCTACCTCTAATTCCTTCGCTGCGAGCATTTTATCTGCCATTTTTCATTAGGTTATCTACAGTGAACTCTTTGGTCGTGTCGATTATCCCATCATCGACCTTCTTCGACTGTAGCTCCTTTTCTTCAGCTTCTCTTGCCCACATTCTCTGTCTTTCTTCTTCTTCTTCTTCTTCTTCTTCTTCTGCTATTTTTTCTATGAGTGTGGGTTTCAACACTGATTGATGACGGTTCAACAACTATGTTCCCTTTAGGATCCAAGTAGCATTCCCGAGTAGCATCCCATTTTTTTACACTTTTTGCTTGTTTCCATGTTCGATAAATTTTATCTTTCATGTTTTGGGCTAACGTCTTCCTAGAATAGTATTTCTCTTCTTCAGTACGGGTGTCTTTGAATGGCACAATCTTTTCCATGAATGCAAAACCCACAGCATCTTCTTCTGGTAGCACATCACTCCAGTCATAGCCCTCATCATCATGCATAACGGCTAATGCTTTCGACTTTTCTTTGGGAGCATCTTCTAACTGCTTCATTCTGGGAGATTCTGCTTTGTTTTGATGATAGATGGCCCTTTTATAATAGTCCTCACGGAATGGATTGGCCGTTTCATCAGCAGGTGCATTTCGACATTCCCGTTTAAAGTGCCCCTTTTGCTTGCACTTAAAACATGTAACCTTTGATTTGTCAAAACCTAATTTAGTTGAAGGTCCACCAATGGAGTGTCTGCCTGTTATCTCCATGAACCTCTGAGCCCTTCTAACCGCACTCGCCATACACCATCTAATGTCAATTAACTCCATTTCTTCGGGGTCAATTTGATCATAGTCTTCCTTTGTGAGATTAGTGTTTCCGATTTTTCCTGCTACGAGACTTTCGTAAGACTCCAAGATGGATGCTAGAAATACCATCTGCTGTTTGGCTGCTTCTTCACTGAAATTTTATGCGTTGTTGATATTTACAGCAATGTTGCACTGGAAAATATTTTTCGGAACAGATTGTTGTTGTTGTTGACTTGGAGTCGATGAAGACGATCCTCCATGATATCCGCTGCTTGGAGCAGGACTGCTGTTTTGATTCTCTTGATTTGGCACACTTGGATTTTCTGCTGAGAATGCAGTCTTTGGTGATACCGTTTTTGGAATCATACTTCCTCGATAATACAAATCAACATTCTGCTGATACTGAGTACTGTTGACTTTATTTGTTTTCCTGATTTCCAACTCGTGACTTTCAAGCCTCTCGATCAGAAAATCAACTGTCAGATTCTTCTTCTCCACAGTGTTTTTCAACAACAGAGCAAAGTACATCCAATCCTTTTCATCAGGCAGTGAATCCATCAGCTTATCAACCAATTCTTTCTCTATGAACGTAAACCCATGTCTAGTCAGCTTGATCTTCAAATGACAAAACCTTTCTATCCTCTTTGAAACCGATTTATTTTTTTTTCATACATCCAAATAAATCAAATTCCTTTTTCAACAATTTTTTCTTGTTTCTAACAATTTCTTCACCACCCACACACTTTTTCTCTAATTTTGCCCATAAATCTTTGGAACTTTTGTAATCGATTAGAGATATGATATCATCCCTCACTGATTGATGTAGCAATGCGATCCATTTTTGCTCAGCGATAAAACTTTCTTGTTCATTTTCAATTAAGTTCTCATAGTCACTTCTTCCAATGTTAAACCCACTCTTCAAGCATTTCCAACTCTGGTAGGTGAAAGCCTTCAACCAGTCTTCAAACCTAGTTGCCCACCTACTGTATTCCTCGATAGCCATTAGCTTGGGCGGTTTGTTGTATGTGCCATACGTGTTATCCACGCTCAATGAGTCGATAATGGCTTTCTTTGGATTCGGGTTTGGAGCAGTAGTGTTTGTGCTGCTTGACATAGTGTCTCCTGTGTTGCTGGTGTATGCAAAGATCTCACTGAAAGGATTGAGAAAATCATCCCCTATTTTAGAGTACTTGAAACAGTTTACAAATACTTAGACAATTTTCACAAGTTTCAAAGATTTCAACCAAAAGCACCTGGATCGAATGGTGATCCGGTCGAGTCACAATCCGAACGAGTAACACAAGTAATCAACTATACTGTTGTGAAAAGGCTATCCGATCGGATGGTGATCCGATCGGGTGGTCGTTCGTTCGAGTGACACTCTTAAACTTTGAAAAGTTTGACTTTCAACCTTTTACCGCTCGGATGGTAATCCGACCGGTTGAAAGGTTATCTTTTGTAAATGAAAACAAGAACTTCCAAATCCAATCCGATCGGATTGTTGTCCGACCGGGTGGGATGATAAAGTAAGCTGATAAACTTAAACAATCCAAATCACACCACTCGGATGGTTATCCAAGCGAGTAACACTGATGATGTCAGCAAGTAACTAATAGGTACTGTCTAGTCCAATCCGTTCGGACAGCTGTCCGAGCGAGTGGATGACGTCAGCAAACATGAACAGTTCAACATGGTTTTTGATGAATTTGATCTAGTTTTTGATTGAATTTGATTATGAAACTTGGTAGGATTATACTTTGATTGATTGCGAATCGATTTATATAAGTTTTATCAAATTTTGACCGTAGATTCACGTCCAATTTTATGTTTTTCTGATTTTATGGTCACAAATTGAAAAACAATGTAAGAAATGAGTAGAAAGTGAGAGAAAATGTCAAATTTCCGGTGAAATTTGACTCTGATCGGCAAGAAAAGCTCGAATTCCGGTGAATTCGTTGTCGTAGATCTCGATTCAGCTCCCTGGATGCTCTGATACCACTTGTTGGTCCCTCATATAGGACCTGTTCATCAGGAACTTAGATGAATCGACTTTGACTAATGTGCGGAATCCATTTGATCAAATCACAGATGTACGACAAAGTATTCAATGCTTAAACGCAGTCTGATCTTTCTATTCAACTGTTATGAAAGTACAAAAGCGCCTGTAGAAGTCAGATAATGACAGAGTTCTCTCCAGAGTAAAAAAGTCCTGAATGTCATACCCTGATGGGGTATTTATAGGCAACTCAGGAATGAGATAGATGTTGTCCGACCGAGTGGTAGACCGCTCGGATGGCTATCCGGTCGGATGGCCATCTGACGGGATGACACATGACAGCCGACGGACATCATCTTTACAATACAAAATCACTCCCTGAGTTGTCATTCTACATACATAATAACATACAAGTACACAAAATATACAAAATATGACTAAATACTGACGGAAGCTACAGACATATGAACTAACACTTTGGTATGTAGATAGTGGAGGCTCCAGGCACATGACAGGATGTAAAGCCCTTCTCAAAGATTTCAAAATTCATGGAGGGGGCGATATATCCTTTGGCAATAACAGTAAAGGGAAGGTTCTGGGGTCTGGTACTGTGCAGTCTGGTAAAGTTAAGTTTGAAAATGTCAATCTAATAGACAATTTAAAATTCAACCTCCTGAGTGTCTCTCAAATGAGTGATAAGGGCTATGGCTCTTTCTTCACAAAGGATTGTTGTAGGATTGTTGGACCAGAAATGGTTGAAAAGATTGAAGCAATTATAAAAACTGGAAAAACCTAACTTGTTGCTCAAAGAAGTGGTAATGTTTATGTGGTGGATATGTCAAAAGAGAGCCCCAGGACTGATGCCTGTCTGTTCTCAGCTGCATCAAACAAAGAGACAGAATTATGGCACAGGAGATTGGGGCACACAAATCTTTAGACAATCACTACCATTTCAAAACAGGGGTTAGTAAGAGGTTTACCTCAAAAACTGTTCACCTGTTCTGAGCATTGGGTTTCCTATTTAAAAGGAAAACAACATAAAAGCTCATACAAATCAATTGAAGAGTCCAAAATAACCAAATGTTTGCAAATACTTCATATGGATTTGTTTGGCCCAGTTAAAGTCATGAGTCTTAGAAAGAAAAGATATTGTCTGGTTATTGTTGATGACTTTTCTAGGTTTACATGGACTTACTTTTTACACTTAAAAGATGAGACTGCAGGCATTCTACAAGACTTTGTGAAACAGGTTGAAAAGCAGTTTGACCTTCTAGTAAAAATCTTCAGAAGTGATAATGGCATAGAGTTCAGAAACAAGGAGTTAGATGATTTCTGTGTGTCAAAAGGAATTGTTAGGCAATACAGCATTCCAAGAACACCAGAGCAAAATGGGGTTGTTAAAAGAAAGAACAGGACTTTGATTGAGGCTGCAAGAACCATGCTTGCTGATTCAGGTTTGCCATTAACTTTTTGGGCAGAGGCAGTAAACACTGCTTGCTATGTCCAAAACAGAGTTTTAATCAACCCCAGGCATCAAAAGACTGCCTATGAACTGCTGTATAAAATAAAGCCATTGATTTCATATTTCAAAGTTTTTGGCTGCCCATGCTTCATTTTAAACTTAAAAGATTCTATCTCTAAGTTTGTAGCTAAAATTGATTGTGGTTATCATCTGGGATACTCAACCACTGCTAAGGCCTACAAAGTGTTTAACACAAGGACAGAAACAGTGGAAGAGACTTTGAATGTAAAGTTCAATGAACTTTCATCAATGAAAATCCCAGCAAATCCTGCAGAATTGTTTGATCTTGATAAATTTACTTCTGAAAATACTGCTGTCAAGACTAATAGTGCAGGTCCATCAAAGGATTCATCATCAGACTATGGGTATAAAGTCATCATTCCTCAACAAAAGTCTGTCTCAATGGGAAGAGCAGCAGATGTTCAAAACAGCTGTCAAAGTTCAACCACTACTACCTCAATAGTTGTTGACCAAAGTAGCCCTTTAACCCCTGCTTCAACATCATCAAACACTGCTAATAGTCCTCCATCAGTGGATAAAAGTCAGCATGTTTTCACACCAGTTCCACCTATTCCTCCACCTCCATTTGAAGCCACTGCTGGATCATTAAAGTCACCAGCAGTGGTTAGCTCAGATGATTCACATCTGCAGCCTTCACCATTAAATGCCATTGTTCCATACCAAGGAGATCTAATCTTCTTGAAATCTCATCCACCTGACCAAATCATTGGCAACATCAGTGAAGGGGTGCTCACAAGAAGTCAATCCCAAAACATTTGTCTTTTTGCTGGTTTCCTATCTCTCCATCAGCCAGTTAAGTACCAAGAGGCACTGAAAGACAATAGCTGGGTAGAAGCCATGCAAGAGGAGCTCCAACAGTTCAAAAGACAACAAGTATGGGAAATTGTACCACTGCCAGAGGGTGTAAGTCCTATTGGCACAAAGTGGGTCTTCAAAAATAAAACTGATGAACGGGGCATTGTTGTCAAGAATAAAGCTAGGCTTGTGGTTCAAGGGTTCAGACAGGAAGAGGGCATTGACTATGATGAAACATTTGCCCCTGTAGCAAGACTTGAAGCTATTAGATTATTCCTGGCCTTTGCTGTCAACCACAACATCAAGGTGTATCAAATGGATATCAAATGTGCATTCCTCTATGGTAAGATTCAAGAAGAGGTTTATGTTTGTCAAACTTCAGGATTTGAGGATCCATTTAATCCAAATCATGTCTACAAGCTAAATAAAGCTTTGTATGGCCTGAAATAAGCACCAAGAGCCTGGTATGAAACTCTTTTCACTTTCCTACTATCCATTGGTTTCACAAGAGGAAAAATAGATAAAACATTGTTTTTAAAATGTAGAGGAAAGGATTTGATGATTATCCAGATTTATGTGGATGATATCATCTTTGGAAGCACATGTAACAAAATGTGTGAAGAGTTTAGGCAACTCGTGACAGCTGAGTTTGAAATGAGTGCAATGGGTGAATTCTAGTGCTTTCTTGGTCTCCAAGTTAGGCAACTGCAAAATGGCACTTTTATCCATCAAGGCAAATATGCCAAAGAACTTTTAAAGCAATTTGAGATGGATGATTGTAAACCATGCAGTACACCCATTGCAACCAATAAAATTGTCATGTCTGATGAAAGGGATGATATGGTTGATCAAACTTTATATAGAAGCATGATTGGGTCTTTATTGTACCTAACTGCATCTAGGCCAGACATGATAAAATCAAAAATGAGTTTTGTTGTGAAAAATAGGAAATGATAGTACATCAGTGGACTATCACAGCACGCTAAAGAATTGAAAAGTTAAAATGTGATAAACGGTCTCACTGATGATATGCCAGTAGGTTTTTACACGCTTAGTAGATTGTGTCGAGATATAAACCTAAATTTCAAACTTACTTATCTCGTGGGGAACTTCTCTCGGATATATGGGTAACCCCCGAAATCTTGTTTGAAAGGTCCCTCTTTCTGAGATACTAGGTCTTTATGCTTAGTGATATCTGGGGTATTATCCCGGGACTTCTGATTTTGCGGAAGCAATGGCCTAGTCCCCGTATAATACTTTTCGCTTGCTTGAAATAAAAGCACTACCCTCAGCATAAAAAATGATGAAACATTGCAAAATGCTAATCATGTGCTGTTGAAGAAAAGATTCTCTAAAGGGAACACACCTAAAGTCGAAGCCATCATCTCTCTGATTTTGCGGAAGCAATAACCTGAGCTCTCATGGCCCTCGCATTTAACCCTTTACATATATCATCTAGGTATACTCACCTGTAAGACTGAATATTGGGATCTGGATATGGGAGTATATTCTGAGATGGGACTCGCGTATAAGTTTAAGTCTCTAAAACATTAATCTCGTATCTCGAAATAGTTGAACTTTGTGTAAAAATTTAAATGGATCAGTATACTGACAATCTACGTGAATCGTTTAGAACTTAAAATGTCTAAAGCTTAACGGTGCTGGTGATTTGTTTCAAAAACTGATATGATCCTCTTACACAAACTCACAAAAATATTGTTTGTATATTTTTTCTTTACTGTTTTCCTTTAAAAAAAATCCAAAATATTTTTAGTGTGTTTTATCATAAATTTTGAAAAATCCAAAAAGATTTTCGACAACTGATGTTGAAGATCTAATTTTCAAAACTCCAAATGCTAAACATGATGAACATTTCGTGAGGGGGAGTCTATTTATAATGAATAAAAATAAATGTTTTGCCTACAAGTGGTTCAACAGATATTAACATTGTGAAATCATTTATTGATTGATTAATACCTGCAAGTGGTATATAAATTTGTCAAATTTTAAAATTTGTGAAATTTATTGTGAGGTAGAGATATGTGCAGGTTCTAGTGATTAAACCTGAGCAGAATGTGAAGCCAGGTTACGATCTTGGTATTGCTAATGCTGATGAACTTAAGAAATCAAGAGATCTGATCAAGAGAAGATGGAGTCAGATTGAGATCCTGGTAGAGAGAAGATGAGAGAAGACTGAGGATGTTTACACTGTCAGATACTTCAGAAAGAGCAGAAAGACTGATAAAGACTGAAGACATTGAAGACTCGACACTGAAGACTTCGTCAACATCCGAGGGGGAGTCTGTTGATGCATACGTCCGTCGACTTCGTCTTGTATCGAGTCTTGTTTTGGTTTAGATAGACCAGGGCATGTAATTCAAGAAAACATGTTAGAAGTTGATTTCGCATGAAATAGGATAAGGTATTTCGCACGAAATGACTTTGTCATTTCGTACGAAATAGCCTGGCTATTTCGCTTGAGCCTTACCGTGCGAAATCACCTTGCCTATAAATAGTTGCATTGTCTTTGTCATTTAGAAAACTTTCTGATTCCATAGCCGAAGTGCTGCTGAAGTGTCTACTCGCTGTAAAACGTTGTTTTGTCAATCAAAAAGACAATTATAGTGAATATCTAGCTGAATCGAACTCGATACGTTAGTTTCCGCCTCTCGTATTGAGAAGAACACCTCTGAACAACTCGTTTCGGTCGTGAAAACGATCCTACAATTGGTATAAGAACTCAGGAGGAGGAGTTCTATCGAATTAAGCTTGTTTCATCGAATTTTCTGACTTCTACACCTTCTTTTCAAAATTGAACAAGTTTTAACGGATAAAATGGATTGAATTTCACACATTATAAGCGAAACTGTGTTTTAACGAAGCCTTGAAAGAGTTGGACCAAAAATCAAGCTAAAACCTGATCAAATTGACAAAAATATGGCTGAGATGATGACATCAGCAGTATTTCGCACAGAATAGATCCTCTCATTTCGCACGAAATCAGATTTATTTCATTTGAAATTGCACTATATTTCGTACGAAATCATCGATCTCTTCATTTCGTACGAAATCAAGGTTTGATTTCGCATGAAATCAGCATTTCGTGTGAGATTTGAGTTGATTTCGCACGAAACCATCATTTGCTTGGTCATTTCACACGAAATCACTCATTTCCTGTGAAATATCCTATTTCGTGTGAACCTTTTTGTACGAAAGCATCTATTTCGCACGAAATAATCTTTTAGCTTGTTATTTCGCACGAAATCAAGTATTTCATGTGAAAGAGGGTATTTCGTGTGAACCTATTCCGTACGAAAGTCTATTTCGTACCAGAGAGTCATTTCGTGTGAAAGCTGATATCGTGTGTAGTTGTATTTCGTTTGAAATCATCATTTCATGTGAGATTTGTTTTTCAGGTCAT
>JARYGA010027390.1:0-23074 GCA_030545235.1 Helianthus tuberosus
TCATCAAACTGAAAGCACATATCATCAAGTTACATTTTAATGTAACAAACATATTGTGTAGTACTTGCATAACTAAAAGCCAAACCTTCTTCAAATTTGCATGTTTGCTAGGAATCAGCAAGAAAACTCAAAGTAGCAATAAACTTAATAATGTAAACACTCTTGAACTTGACTTGAAACCGTTTGAAGTAGGACCTTTTCTTCATCATCCTTCACAAAAGCCTTAAAAATAAACAATCAGCAACGAAATTAGCAAAGATACATGTAAATTACTAACAAAACAACTATCAATTACTGTCATTACCTCATGGCATCAAAATTTATTATAAATAATTTCCAAATTATAAATAATCTCCAAATTGAAAAATTAGGAAGTATTCTACAACAGTAAATTGTCACACCCCGATATTTCCACGTATTACCGGTGGGCCCGGTGAGGAGTATCGTGACGTAGTTGATAGCATCATAGTCAAACAACACAATATTTAAATGCACAGCGGAAGCAAAGATAGATTCATTTCAACTTTAATAAATTGTAATATTAAGTATCACAAAAGTAGTTGAAACAGATCCACAGGCGGATCAAAAATAAAAAGGAGACATCGTTCAACAGTTTATGACATCCAAGCTTGCGAGACTTATTGTGGACGCTAGGAGAAAGCCAACCTAGTTCGAGTAGTACCTGCACTTAATCTTTTTGGGAAAATACGTCAGTTTACACTGGTAAATACAATTTAACTGACTCATTTTGAAAAGTTTAATAAAATTGATTTGAATACACGTGGCACAAAACTTTTTATAACTTGGGATAATTATTTGAATATAATCTTGTAAAAGAATTACATGTTTCTTATGCGTTCAGTAGCCCGGTTTGTGCCGGGTTAAAGATCAATAGACACACCACATTATTGGTTTAGGCACTGACGGGTGTACGCCTACACCCCGTGCTCAGGTCGTGGCCATTTCGTAAAATGATGCCAAGGATATCCGGGACATGGTCATTAACCCCCCAAAGGCTTTAAGCAAACAAAACATTTCCAAACGGAGCATATCAATTGGTTAACCTCTATTCGATTAAAGATTCAATGCCCGACCAAGCGGTATTTTATATACCATACCCCAAGCCCGTATAGGGAAAATAAGTTAAAAGTATTTACCTTTGCAAGTATAAATCACAAATAGCAAGTGCGTGTAGCTTTTACTGGGTCTCCTATTCTGGAACAAAGTTTTATAATAACCTATTAGATTTCTAACGGGTCTTTAGTTAAGCTTAAGCTTAGACCGGTTAGTTTTAAAGGAAGATATGGTTCAAACGCATGATTAAGCAAAGACCGGAATGGAATGTGATTTAGACCCAACAAGTTTGAGGACTTGTATAATATGGGTAAACTAAACACATTCTGGATTTTGAGACAAAAATGATAAGGTTTGACCCGTTTCGGCTAATATATGCAAACTAGTTACATAAGCTGATCCGAACGCGAAAAGTGCGTAACGAGTAACCAATTGAGTCCTATGCAAGCTTCCTAAGTTAATATGCCTTAAATATGTTGTGACATCAGTAAGATGTCTTCCATTATGCCCCAAATGAATTTAAACTCAAATTATGCCTCGTAAGGGCATTTTGGTCATTTAAAAGGTTATAAAAGAGTTTAGTTAGTAATCTGAGTTACAGGTCTGATTTATTTAGTAAATATACTTAATTTAATAAGTTATAACAGTAGGGTACTAGGTATATGTGAAATTTATCATTTAAAATCAAACTATGCACCTTAGGGGCATTTTGGTAATTTCACTTAGGCTAAAAAGGTCAAAACTGGAATTCTGAGTTTAAAACTTTAGCTTACTGTCAAAGTATGAAAATATACTTAAAATATCAGTAGGTATCAAACCTTATATGTTTAAGATAGTTTTAATACATACTATGCGTTAAAAACGCTTAAAAAGGCGATTTTGAGCTATTTCCGGGTTTTTAAAGAAAAGCTGATAATTTTAATATTCCAGAAGGCTCAAAATGTTTTATTTATCATAACAAATCAGTAGCAAAAGGTTTGGGGTCAAAAAGATTTGTAAAACTCGTTTTATAGCCTAAAAGGGCAAAACCGGCATTAACCGAATTAAAGCTATAACCCTATGTTATGCTCAGTCTAAAATTAATTAAAAATCTTCAAAAATCCCAAAATATTATATTACATCAATGGGTAAAAAGTTTGATATTAAAAATGGGTTTAACTAGGCTATATGCTAATTATGCCGTTTAATTAACAAAAAGCTTTCTAATCACGCTATTGAGCATAACTTTTAATCTATACCTCAAAATGATGTCAAATTTTGGATGCAAGTTTATAAATCAGTAACTAAGGTTTCTACTCTTTTACATTTTCAAAAATCATGTTTTAAGGTGGAAAGGGCATAATAGTCAACATATAAGCAATTAACGGAATCATGCATATTAATTAGATAACTAATGAACCAAGGTATATAATCACAAAGGGTTATACTAACATGTAACCTGGTTCAATTAAAGCTCTAGGGCATTTCTAAAACATACTTAAACGGGTCAGAACTGAAAGTCAAAGCAGAAGTCAAACTATGCGACTTTCGGTTCCGATCCGAGTCTAAACTGAAAATTGTCGGGTTGATCATGGTTAGAAATGTTCTTACATTAATTACCAAGTTATATTAATGATAAAACAGGTTGCATGGCTTCTACATTGTTAATTATGCATTAATTTGAAAATAAGCATTTTGTTGACTTTTTAATAATAAGTTTGACCCGACAATTGACCTAGTTAGAGTGGGAATCAGAGAGTACCCTTTTAAGGGTTTATTACCCACATAAATACCTACTTATAGGTACTTTTAATTCGAGATTTGACTGAGCAATTATTGATTAATCTCGAAGTCAAACTCTAATTACGACGGTTTGACTTTTAGCTAATTAACTAAGCTAAACTGAATTAGGAAGGGTTAAGGACACTTACAAAGGTCCTAAGTATGATTAGGGAGCCTAATGAATCCTTGTTGCTGACCAGAGAGCTCCAGAGGTGAGTCTTGTGAACTTTGCAAGTGAATGAACAAAGTGTTGCAACAATGCTCCTCTTATATAGTGAGTTTTGATCTTCTAAGATGATGCCAAGGTAGTCTATGAGTGTTTCCAGATCAAGACAAGTGCCCTCTATGCATGTAATACCATTGGGGCAGCCCCTGGTATGTAAAAACAAAAGTTTGAGTCGGTTACAGACCTGACTGGCAGCTGCAAGTCGTTTTCTGATGCTGGCACTCCCTCGCGGGCCGCGTAAGCCCCAAGGGCATGCTTACGCGGGCCGCCTGGCCTCCCATAACCAGCCAAACAAGTTTCAAACTTTGCATTTTTGGTCCTTGGTCCTTTTAAACGTGGTTTTAAGCTCCCATTTTACATTTTCAGCCTTCTAACCTTACTTTTAAGGGCTCCATGACATGTTTAAACATTGGCAAGTCCTTGGTTAACTTTGTGATCACCCGAAAAGTCATAATTTCCAACGTTGACGCTTTTAACCCCTCGTATACGAATTTGATCATAACTTTCTCATAAGATAACGAAACTTAGTGAAATTTTTATCACATATTCTCGTGAGTATAATTTATCATTACAAAGCTTCGGGTTTGCTAAAAGGTCACTCAGAGGTATACTTTAAACATGTTGACACATTTAACCCCTATAGTTTGTACTTTCTCACTTTCTTTCATTTTTAGTTTCGTATGATCCATGATTTATTCGTTTGAAGGTATAAACATCATGTAGGGCTATTTTAGAGTATATTTATCCATTGTTGACACTTTGGACCTTCATATTCACATACTTTTCTTGTTTGTCAACTTTAGTCCTTCTAAAGTATTCTTTCACACGTTCAAAGCTTATGACACGTGTCATCACATTATTGGACATGAATTTTCGAGGTGTTACATAAATGATTCATCTACATAATTCCTCATGTAATCAAATTGCAAATTCAAACATTAAACAACCATAAATTATGGTTTACTAATGTAACACCCCGAAAACGGGTTTGGTAATCAAACCATGTTAATACTACAGGACGGGTAAAATACAGTTAGTGGTAGAACTTACCCGGTAAATTTTAGGATTTAAATAAATAAAGCTAATATTTATTAAAAGGATGAGAAATACTTTGAGAAAGCAAATTATATAAAAGGCCCGAGATTTAACGGGACTTAAAATAAAACGGGTTGTGAACAAGATAAAGTAACTAGGAAATAAATAACCTAGTACAAGTCTTGTAATTAAATGAAAGAACAAAATATCAAGTTATAAACCAAACTAAACTAGAGGGGCTTATGTTGTTAAATTTGATACTTAATAACATAAAACAAAAACAAAAAAAAACACCAAACACCCATTCTGGGGTGTCTGGACGATCAAGAAGCAGGGGCGACAAGGGAGTTCTTCACCCAACCCTAATTCTCATAAAAACCACAAATTGAAGATCCATATCAAGTCTAAATCAAAATCCGAGTACGAATTAGTGATCTCCACTGAAAAAGGAGTCACGAGGTATGTAAATTTTATGAGAAATCTCTAGTTGAATTTCTAAGCAAACCTAGAGAATTCGAAATTGATGGTTGCATGTTTATTTTTTTGATGAAATAGGAATGATATAATGTCTAAGAGTAAAACCCTAGTCAATCACATGTTGAAATCATGTTTATTTCTTGTGAATTCACAATCACCATTGAAGGTGATAAGTGGGTGTTGTAGGAACATGTTAAACACTAGAATTTTAATTGTTGTTCTACTGTAATTCGAGTTCTAGGAAGTAAATTCAGATTTTGTTAATGTAAAAATTGATGTAAACATGCTTAGTTGATGTTAACCATGGCTAAATAACAAGTATTGAGCTTGATAATAAATTGTGAGAAATTATGCCCACTAGGTGTTTGTTAAAATGCCCGAATGAATGTTGACATAATATAATTATGAAAGAAACGCGTAATTGGCTAACTGGACTAACTACGTGTAATACGGAATAATATGGGTTCTAAACGTGATGTTGATTGAACTTATAGTGCGTGTAATATGATTGAAGTTAGATGACTATCGAAAGTCAAATTAACCAACGTTGAAGTCGAATAGTAGTTTCGACATAGAATTCGTAAGATGGAATAGTCGTATGCGATAATGACTAAACTAACCGTCTTACGAATTATGATGATAGTTGACGCTCGACAAGCTAGGTGGAAGCTTGGGGAAAGAAACGGGTTAAATGGAACAAGTACGCCGAAAAAGAGCATAGCCGGATGCAAGGTAAGTGAAACTTACACCTTTTTGTAGAATACATATCTATTCTATAAGTTATAAATACAATGGAGATAATATTCGAAATATGGTTTCCGACACGAAATGATTTGGGTCGGAATCAGAAACAAATGTTAGAAACCATAGTAATGGTAAAACGGGGTCGAACGGTAAATTAGTCAAGAAAAGAATAAGATAAAATGAGTTTTCGAATGGCTACTTTATAAGTAAGCCAAAACTAGTAAAAAGAGTAAAAATGGATCAAACGGTAATATTGATACCATTTGACAATTAACGACTAAAAAGTGTATGTCGAGTCTCATGCTCGCAGGATGAACGGCTCGTGAATTAGCGAAGCTATGAAATAGCAAATAAGTCAAGACAAGGTATTAAAACGGGCCAATATGTTGATCCGAGCCAGGTACGCATAATTATGTTGTAATTAAAAGTGCTATTTTGGTCGAATAATTGGTGAGAGTCCTTCGTCGTAAAAGAAGGACCAAAATCGACCAAAACGCCCTTGTAGGCTAAATTGAACAAACAACCCTTAAAGGTTGTTTGGAAACGGATTTCATGATTAGATAAATACTTAGAATAAGTATAGAAGTTGAAAGATGTAATATGTTAGTCAAATGGCTCTATTAGAGTTTTGCCGTAAAATAATAATCCGAGGGGTAAAACTCGGAACATATAGATATCCACATTAAATCAAACGTACATATAGTTGTGGTGGAAGATTACTTGATAAGAAATGTAGGAATAAGATACTAGAAATGAATGAAAGGGATTTCAAGCTTCAAAGTGCTTAAATACCCTTAACGGGTCAAAATAAGCATCGAGCGTAAACAAGTTTAAATTGTGTAATAAACATGTGATTAGAACCCTAAATGGTAGATAACATTAATTTGAAGAAGTGTATGTGAAATAAGGATCAAACAAATACGTTTGTTTGATAAAATGCCTAAACGGGTTAAAATTCGGTAAAAAGGTAATGAGTCGCAGGCTTAGAAGTCAAAATTTTTTTTATTATGTTGGATGTTGGATGTTGGATTTTAACTCCATATGATGGAGAATTAAATTACGGACGCGTAGGAAAAAGAATCGCGTGTAAAACGGATCAATAACGAAGAAGTTATGGTCGTTTCCGTAAAAACCGGTATTGCTGAAAATGCAGGACCCAGCTCCAATGCTGCTGGAAAACGGTCTCCCTCGCGTGGCGCGAGGGAGCAACTGGGTGCCTTAGCGTGGCGCGAAAGAGCACTATTTTAGCGAAATTTTTTTATTTTAATCAGTTTCGCTTCCCGGACTCGTTTAGATACGTTCTAAGTTACGTATGACTAATCTAACTCATGTTTTATGAGTTTCAGGTATAATTTTAGCACCGGAGGACGATCAAGCACAACGAAGAACCGAACACGATCAAGAAATAAGCTTCCGCACTATGTATCGTTGTTATGTTAAATGACGAACTCACACATGTTATGTTGTATAGTTTTAATTCTGTAAATAAAGTTCAATGTAACCCGTATTCTCAATGTATTTGAAATTCTAATTACCCGTTTATTTTCGTAAATTATACGAAAACCGTTAAATAATAATAAGGGTGTTACAAGTTGGTATCAGAGCTCATGGTTAAATAATAAAGCGTGTTCGGTTCGAGGCTTGATCGCAAATCCGGTAAGTACATGTATATCAATGGTTTAGTATGATTAAAGTGTTGGGAACAACACATATGGTTATCGTGTAATACACGTTACACCAATAAAAACGATGTAGAATAGTTTAGTTAACGAAATTACACGCGTTGATGCGTATAGTAGAAAAGCCTTGTATTATAATACGGGCATCCTTTAATGTCGAAATTACTAACTCTTGTATATGTTTTAGTTGAAGGACACTCGCAGATGAAGATAGCGAGAGTTTAACAAATCGCATATTTGACAGAGGAATGGTCCAAAGAGTATGCTCATCAAGGACCTAAATCGTGTAACTGTTAGGGCAAGCATTACCAGGTGCACATTTTAAATTTAATTGCACAAATAGTAATATGTAACAAATATGTAGAAATTGAAAGTTGCATATGTAGATTAAAAACTTGGAAAAACCTGAATAGAAAATGTATTCGGGATATTGTTTCCAAGAGAAACAAATAGAGGCATTACTTACATAGGGCGTGATGTGAAAACTATAAAAAGGTCATGCGTGTCATGTGTTAATCGCTTACGCTGGCCAAGTAAGTAGTGGCATATGATACCATGAACTTCTTATAGCAGGCACATTTACATCCGATGTAGTAAGAACGGGGTGAATGGGACAAATTAAAAAGTACCCAAATGAAACAAATGAACAAAATAGTTGATAATAATGTAAACGCACAGCCGGGTGACGGAAGCATATTACATTAGGATAATAAGCCCGAGAGAAGGGACAAGGATTAATGTAAATGATGATATAAATGAATGATCAAAAGAAAATTCATGAAAATAAGTCATCTTGGACGAAAGGGCCATGGTGAACAAAATGGGCAAGTAAAACCAAAGTATAGATGATCCGCCGGGTCATAAAAACAAAGGTGTTGCCCACACAAAAAAGATAATCAAGGTTGTTAACTTTAGTCGTAGTAAAGCAAGGATAACGATGATAATCGTCACTCATAATTAATAAGGCCGCCAATGGTGGTCACGTAAAGAATAAAAGACATGGTCGAATAAAAGCGACGGATTTCGCTAAGATGACCAAGTAAATCGAAATGAAGTCTTAATGCATACAGGAAGGGGTGCAATGATAACGATTTCGGTAAAACACCCGGTTGATGGGTAAGGAATTAAACGCATGCGTAGACTGAGAAACAAGAACGCGTATGGAAAGTTAAAAAGACTCGGGTTTTGGGTCATGACTAAAGGACGATAAGATACTGCAAATAGAAATTTTGATAAATTACGTTCAACTATTTCAAAGCTAAACGGGTCGAACAAAGACTGAATTTTGACATTCATAAGTGATGAATTTTCACACGAACAAGTCAAACAAATTTAATAAAGGATGACACTTGCTAAAGTAAGTAAGCGCGAATCGAATAAATAAAAGTGTGAAATATTAATAAACCTATGTAAAGGAGTTATAGGCGTTAAAAACATTAAAATAAAAGAACCCGGGTAATGGGACGTAAAGAAGTATAGGTAAGAACTGGGTAACGGTAAGTGTAGGGCAAACCGACGTGTAATTGACGTTAGAAGTCAAGAAGTCGGAAAGATAATTCGAAAGAAAACAATGTAGCCTTATACTACGGTCAAGGTCAAACGGAATCCAAAAAGTAAAGGTGAATAATTCTAAACATAAAAAGGGGGTGCCTTAACGCCATATGCGTATATAAACGTATACACATTTGAATAAAGACTAGAATAAAAGATGATCTACGGGATCGTCATAACCTACGGGATATTAATTAGTGTAAAGGTCTACGGGGCCAAAATGACCCACGGGTCATGAATTGAAGCAAAGGGATCATAAGGGCCTCGCCTTAAAGAGGTGAAAGCTTAAGGAAATAGCCTACGAGGTTAAGTGAAGGAACCTACGGGTCAATAGTGTAAGGTGAGGGAACTTGTTACGATTCCCCACGTAAAACGAGAACAGAAAACAATAAATTACGGGTTGTCAATTTCCTTGATATAAGTAATTGACATAGTTCAAGAGAAAAACGTTAAACTAAAATTCAGTTTTAGTAAGAAATAACGTTTTAACAAATATGAATACTATAAGACGAATTCGGAAATAACAAATATCAAAGAGTATGCGTCTTAACATCGATAGGTGCGAGACGAAACATTCGAAAAGAAGAAGTATGATAAAGAAACGTTGAATTAAACTTAAACGTGACGTGACACGCTCACGGACAAGAAAAGAAATATAGAAAATGATCACATTGTAACGTGAGTTACGGGGTATGAAGTGACGGCGACTAATTAGTCTAGCCGGTAAAACTATTCAAAGTTAACAAAGCGTCATAACAAATACAAGCACTTGTTAATATAACACAAGCTATAACACAAGCGCGGGATAGACATGTTAAAAGACTAACGAGACTAAGTGGTCAAGTGACAACTCAGTCAATAAAGATAAAGGGTTATAAGCTGTAAGTAACGGCCCGCGAGGCCATACACACGAAAGACGTACGCGTCAGTATACATGAAAACTTTTGACCAAAGGAAACGGGAGCTTTGAAAACGAAACTAGGTTCGTTTGATTAAACCAATAAACTACGTAAATAAGGTTTCGGGGACGAAACCTCTTTAAGGGGGGTAGACTTGTAACACCCCGAAAACGGGTTTGGTAATCAAACCACGTTAATACTACAGGACGGGTAAAATACAGTTAGTGGTAGAACTTACCCGGTAAATTTTAGGATTTAAATAAATAAAGCTAATAATTATTAAAAGGATGAGAAATACTTTGAGAAAGCAAAGTATATAAAAGGCCCGAGATTTAACGGGACTTAAAATAAAACGGGTTGTGAACAAGATAAAGTAACTAGGAAATAAATAACCTAGTACAAGTCTTGTAATTAAATGAAAGAACAAAATATCAAGTTATAAACCAAACTAAAGTAGAGGGGCTTATGTTGTTAAATTTGATACTTAATAACATAAAACAAAATAAAAGAAAAACACCAAACACCCATTTTGGGGTGTCTGGTCGATCAAGAAGCAGTGGCGACAAGGGAGTTCTTCACCCAACCCTAATTCTCATAAAAACCACAAATTGAAGGTCCAAATCAAGTCTAAATCAAAATCCGAGTACGAATTAGTGATCTCCACTGAAAAAGGAGTCACGAGGTATGTAAATTTCATGAGAAATCTCTAGTTGAATTTCTGAGCAAACCTAGAGAATTCGAAATTGATGGTTGCATGTTTATTTTTTTGATGAAATAGGAATGATATAATGTCTAGGAGTAAAACCCTAGTCAATCACATGTTGAAATCATGTTTATTTCTTGTGAATTCACAATCACCATTGAAGGTGATAAGTGGGTGTTGTAGGAACATGTTAAACACTAGAATTTTAATTGTTGTTCTAGTGTAATTCGAGTTCTAGGAAGTAAATTCAGATTTTGTTAATGTAAAAATTGATGTAAACATGCTTAGTTGATGTTAACCATGGCTAAATGACAAGTATTGAGCTTGATAATAAATTGTGAGAAATTATGCCCACTAGGTGTTTGTTAAAATGCCCGAATGAATGTTGACATAATGAAATTATGAAAGAAACGCGTAATTGGCTAACTGGACTAACTACGTGTAATACGGAATAATATGGGTTCTAAACGTGATGTTGATTGAACTTATTGTGCGTGTAATATGATTGAAGTTAGATGACTATCGAAAGTCAAATTAACCAACGTTGAAGTCGAATAGTAGTTTCGACATAGAATTCGTAAGATGGAATAGTCGTATGCGATAATGACTAAACTAACCATCTTACGAATTATGATGATAGTTGACGCTCGACAAGCTAGGTGGAAGCTTGGGGAAAGAAACGGGTTAAATGGAACAAGTACGCCGAAAAAGAGCATAGCCGGATGCAAGGTAAGTGAAACTTACACCTTTTTGTAGAATACATATCTATTCTATAAGTTATAAATACAATGGAGATAATATTCGAAATATGGTTTTCGACACGAAATGATTTGGGTCGGAATCAGAAACAAATGTTAGAAACCATAGTAATGGTAAAACGGGGTGGAACGGTAAATTAGTCAAGAAAAGAATAAGATAAAATGAGTTTTCGAACGACTACTTTATAAGTAAGCCAAAACTAGTAAAAAGAGTAAAAAGGGATCAAAAGGTAATATTGATACCATTTGACAATTAACGACTAATAAGTGTATGTCGAGTCTCATGCTAGCAGGATGAACGGCTCGTGAATTAGCGAAGCTATGAAATAGCAAATAAGTCAAGACAAGGTATTAAAACGGGTCAATATGTTGATCCGAGCCAGGTACGCATAATTATGTTGTAGTTAAAAGTGCTATTTTGGTCGAATAATTGGTGAGAGTCCTTCGTCGTAAAAGAAGGACCAAAATCGACCAAAACGCCCTTGTAGGCTAAATTGAACAAACAACCCTTAAAGGTTGTTTGGAAATGAATTTCATGATTAGATAAATACTTAGAATAAGTATAGAAGTTGAAAGATGTAATATGTTAGTCAAATGGCTCTATTAGAGTTTTGCCGTAAAATAATAATCCGAGAGGTAAAACTCGGAACATATAGATATCCACATTAAATACAACGCACATATAGTTGTGGTGGAAGATTACTTGATAAGAAATGTAGGAATAAGATACTAGAAATGAATGAAAGCGATGTCAAGCTTCAAAGTGCTTAAATACCCTTAACGGGTCAAAATAAGCATACGAGCGTAAACGGGTTTAAATTGTGTAATAAACCTGTGATTAGAACCCTAAATGGTAGATAACATTAATTTGAAGAAGTGTATGTGAAATAAGGATCAAACAAATACGTTTGTTTGATAAAATGCATAAACGGGTTAAAATTCGGTAAAAAGGTAATGAGTCGCAGGCTTAGAAGTCAAAAAAAATTATTATGTTGGATGTTGGATTTTAACTCCATATGATGGAGAATTAAATTACGGACGCGTAGGAAAAAGAATCGCGTAAAACGGATCAATAATGAAGAAGTTATGGCCGTTTCCGTAAAAACCGGTATTGCTGAAAAATGCAGGACCCGGCTCCAATGCTGCTGGAAAACGGTCTCCCTCGCGTGGCGCGAGGGAGCAACTGGGTGCCTCCGCGTGGCGCGAAAGAGCACTGTTTTAGCGAAAATTTTTTATTTTAATCAGTTTCGCTTCCCGGACTCGTTTAGATACGTTCTAAGTTACGTATGACTAATCTAACTCATGTTTTATGAGTTTCAGGTATAATTTTAGCACCGGAGGACGATCAAGCACAACGAAGAACCGAACACAATCAAGAAATAAGCTTCCGCACTATGTATCATTGTTATGTTAAATGACGAACTCACACATGTTATGTTGTATAGTTTTAATTCTGTAAATAAAGTTCAATGTAACCCGTATTCTCAATGTACTTGAAATTCTAATTACCCGTTTATTTTCGTAAATTATACGAAAACCGTTAAATAATAATAAGGGTGTTACAACTAAACTAATACTTATCATCAATTTGCAGTTCTCATATACACATATATACAATCACAGTCCAATTAAATCACAATCCAATTAAATCACAGTCCAATCAAACCTTAAAACAATTATCGGATCAAGAATGAGACATACCATCCAGATATTCAAAAGAAAATAAATAAAATTTGACAAATGATTGCAAAATGTCAGACCTCGCGTATATTCGGGCCGACGTTTGCTTCATCCGAAACACATCTAAGTTACCGGAAAGTGCCCGGAACCCTAGCTTCCTACCAAAACACTCTGGGAGCACCGGCAACCCTAGAATCGTCGGAAAACACCATAGTTTTAGTCTTAGGTGAGAAGCATCTCATCAACATCATTGACTGAATATCCCTTACAATCTAAAAAACATGGTCTTAGGTGAGATCGATCTCAACATCATCGACCGAACATGGATTACAGCCAACGCTACCTAGGACAGCCGTGAACGGCAGCCGGTAACGATAGTTTATATGTTGCAACAACAGGCCAGATCTCGCCATCGTAGCCTCAGATGACAAAATCATCTTCATCGGTCTGAGTAGAGACGTTCAAGGTTCACAGGCAGCGACTTTCTCTCTCCACTTCATCTTCGTAGTGAGAGAAGTAGAGGGACCGAGATCGTGCCTGAAAAAAAAGCATTGAACAGTCACTGGAGATGACCTCTCATTCTAAATCTTTCATGAAATCCATAACAGTAGATGAATTTCATGTCATCCATTGCAACAGATGAAGATTATTTGAAGATGGATTAAGAGGTAGCTGCGTATAAGGAAAGCTGTAGAGGTTTGAAATTTGAAGATGGTTGAGTAAAGTTTTTGTTTTGAAAGAGCTCATGTTTCTCTCTCATAAATCTGGTCTTTGTTCTCTGAAATGTGGAGAAGAGTTTGAATTTTGAAATTCAAATTTTCCTCCCTCTTTCTACTGACTTTTTGACCAACTTATTATTCATTATTATTCATTCATATTTATTAATTAAATTGGAATGTTTAATAAAGATTGTGACATCAGCATATCCTGCGTGGCATGCCTAGATAGTTGACACGTATACAAACTTACATCAGCTATACTTCTCCTTTTATAGATACTATTAGATTAAGGATGCGAAGTTGTGATCAATATTAAATATACATGATAGGTTTTAATATCATGGGGACCGCTAGAATAAGAACCACCACGGGAATGGAAGGGTGGGTTAGGGAAAGATGAAGCGTTGAATTGATGATGGTAGTTACTGTGAGAGAGAAGAAGGGTCAAATTGGTTTGTATTGTAAAGGCCCAACATTTCTAATTCTTATTGAAAGTGGAGGGATTAGTAGATTCGGTCAAATTGGTTTGTATTGCAAAGGCCCAATTTAATAGATATAGTATCGGTTGAATTAAACAATATAAATGTCCAAATGTTTGGAGTTCCTTGTATTAATTGGAAAAAAGGATGGTTTCAAGTCTTAATAAATTGAATCAATTAACCTAAGACTCTTCATATACCAAACTTTGGGTGTAAAAAACTACCCCATCGGGCGCGCCGTTTGAAATTTTTTTTTACGAATGTTATTAAAATATACGGATCTAGTTGTAAAAAAAATCGTGGTCAACGCCCCTCCGTGGCACTTGGTTCTCGCGGTTCTCATAACTCGTGGTGGTTCTCATTCTAGCGGCTCCCTTAATATCATAAAGTCTAAATATCACAATGTATATGTGCATGTATAATAATTTTAACATTCAATCATTATTTTTGTTGTAGGGGTCTTTTTAGAAGCTATATCTCTAACCCCAAAGATAAATTATGTAACGATTTATTTATTAAAATTTAATTGTTATTTGCGTGTATGCTTGAAAGTTAACTAGTGGGAAAGCCCGCGCGTTGCGGCGGGGTCTCCCGACTGATATTAGATATTTAGATTCGATTCAATTATTATATCTATTACGAACTACAACCCATTCCGGGTTTCTAACATTTTATTCCATTCAACAAAAAATAGTCGTAGAACCTATAAGGCCACAAATATGCAAAGAAAGTCCATAATTATTAATAAAACTACATAATAAAAATACCAAAACGTCAAGATGAAACCAACAGTATGACCTGAAATGATGCAATGGCAACAACACCAACCAGTGGGTTTCATCCAATTGTACGAAAGATCAAGAAAAAAAAAATACTTAAGCTTGTTAGTTGCATGAAATTAAAATACATACACACACAAAAAACCAATAGAAATGGTACACGAAACTCAGTTTCAGCACTGACTCCACCGGCAAGCGGCCTAATTGTGGCGTTCTGATCAAGTGTAGTTGTGACTATGAGGCGAGATCCGTGACAATAGAGTAAATCGAAAACAACGAACCGAGATCAAGGGTAGATTGATGAGGGTACGGTTTGGTAGGCAGGAAGTGATGGGGAACAAATGATTTCTAAAGACAATTTTCTTTGTTCCTTCACGAATAAGTTGTGGTGGCCTCATGACGGTTCCCTTCTGTCTCCAGCAACCTCAGGGTTGTTAGCACGAAGAATTTAGAAGACTCGACCCAGAAGCTTAATTACAAAATTTAGCAACAATTCATATAACAACAATAAACTATGAATTTAACTTTGCTTTGGCTCCTAATATTTGTTCCTTCCCATGGAAGTTTTTGTTGTTGCAAGACAATTCCTTTTGCTTCTTCATCTTCACCGATACGATCTAGGAAACAAAAAAGAATACAAAAAAAAAATCCCCATTCATCCAAGAAAAAAATACTGTAGAGAATAACAAATTTGTTAAAAAAAAACTACTTACAATTGACATCTTGAATAACGTCCTTCTTTTTAGTTTGATCAAATGGTGCAAGTTGCATCATGGTACTACCTCTGTTGTCAAAGCGCCTAGGCGCACACAAGGCGCGTAGACCGAGCCCGGAGTCTAGGCGCTTAAAAACCGGGGGCTTTTTTTAGATTTGACGCTGTGAATGGACTGATGATCGACACGAGATGAAAATGAATTATATACCATTAAATGGCCGGTTTCAGCCTGCTCACAATTTTACCGGTATCGAAATTACCAAAGCTGGTACCGGTATTTGTTTTTGTGATTTTTATCGATGTAAAACACGCAAAACACGTGTCGTTATCTTTTTGGCTATATAAATAATTAAACACTTTATCTTTTTGGTTTTCTCTTTCGTTCGCTATTGTGAGTGCTGGTACCATAATGGTGAAGGAAGGTGATAAACCAGTACTGGGATCTAACTAAATCATGTTACGGTTCGTGCTTGTTACCCATATTATATTTTAGGGAGGAATACCATACCATACCGAGACTGAACCTTGCCGAATTTCTTCTTTTTCAGCGCGAATGTTGGTTGTTGCGCGCCTCCTGTTATTGCTGGCTTGGTTTTAATTTGCATTCTCAGATTAGTTTAGTGTTGGTTTTCTTGAATACCCTCCTAGAGGACTGTTAGTTTACCCTCAAATTAATTATAATCAAAATTTCTTTCACTTGAACTTTTTATTTTATTGTCATGTGTTTCTACCTATGCAGAGCTTTAACAGGGTATGCATCAGAATTATATGATTGAAGGTACATTTATAAACCGTTTTTAGATGACTATACATGATGGACCATCGTAACTGTAACTATACTCTCGAGCATTGACCTTAGCTAAATAAACCATTGCTTTCATCATCAAAATGGGTGAAGAAAGACGGTCCATTGGTTAAGTAGTCATAGTTTAGCTCGCCCGGCTTGGCTGTTTTTTGCCTATAAACGAAAACGATCACTTCGTTAGGTTGGGTGTTTGTTTTATAAGAAAAGATGCAAAGAGCAAGGGAAGGGTTGTTAACTTGTTACCATATCTGATCATCAAGCATTTGCGGGGTCAAACCGAAGTCAATCAATTCTTGCTGAGTATGATGCACCAACAAACTGTATCTTCCACCCTGTCCTGTTTGCATGACGAGTACATTCCCGTTCTTCATGTTGTTAAGGCCCTCAAACTGCTCGACCGTCCATTTATACCATCTCATCAAGAACACTCTTAATGCTAAACCATGTGAAACTATCACCAAGTTCATGTTAGGGCTTTGCTCCCCTGGCGGCTGAAATCTTCCTATGTCAATGTCGGTTCTCAGAGTCTCCCGAAACCCTGCACCGTCCCATATCACTCGTTAACATATAATAAATAAGATTAGGGGTGAAGGAACTGACCCGTGATTCGATCGTAAACATCTGCTGCGGACTCTCCATTTGGAAAACGGTAGAAAAATCGACCATATCGAACTCTAACTGCTTTCTGAATCTTCATTTGTTCTTGATCTTGGAAGTTGCCTGGAGACACACTTAGCCGCTTATTAATACGGAACATCCACAATGCTAATCAAAATACATGATTACACGAATAGATAACTGCTCTTATGTAGTTATGTATCACAATTAAAGTTGATTAAACGTATTTACAACTCTTTTACGTTACAATTAAAATTCATTACAGAAAATATTATCGCATTATCATTTAAATACCAGTATTTACAACTCTTTTACGTTACAATTAAAATTCATTACAGAAAATATTATCGCATTATCATTTAAATACCAGTATTTACAACTCTTTTACGTTACAATTAAAATTCATTACAGAAAATATTATCGCATTATCATTTAAATACCAGTAAAATATTTATTATAATATAATACGGCATACCAGATCCATTTCTTAATTTTCAAAAACGTCAAAAAGGAGAAACAAAACAAGCCTTAAATAAATTATCATCAATCTGACTAAAATGTTATCCAACTAAACTAAATGTTTGGAGTTCTTGTTATTAATTGAAAAAAAGCATGATCTTAACTCTTAATAAATTTAAACAATTAACTTAGACTCTTCATATGTCATGTTAATGTTATCTTAATATTATAGTTACACATGTGCCAAAATCCCTAAAATACCCCTAAAGTGTCTTAAATTTTTGAAGAATGGGCAAGTTTAACCCCTCTAAAACAGCTTCTAATCTCTTGTACGTAATGCTATAAAGTTTATACGTCTGTAAAATGACCAAAAGGGTAGACAACCCAGTTTCTTTAATATAGTAGTATAGATAAGAAATCACAAACTTAAGGCATTAAAACATTTGCGTGTATGCCTGAGTTAATAAGAAGTCACAAACTTAAGGCATTAAAACAAGGGAATATTACAGTAACCAAGTTTCTTTAGTATATCACTGAAGTCCTTCATTCATTTGTCTAAGTATAAAAACTACTCAAAATTTCATTATCGTTATGTTGTTGTGAAATTATTTTTTATAAATATTAGATTTAATAAAAATATAGTGACCTAAATGGAACATGTATAAATATCGGATATTATTTAGTGATTATTAAATTTTAAACTAAAGTATGAGGTATTAATAGAGACGAAAAAATCAACTAAATAATAACCAAGTTTTATGTATATTCCATTTAAGTTACTTAACTAAAAATATAGCTATTTGTAAAAAATGTTACACAACAATGAAACAATAATAAAACTTTGAATGATTTTTCCGCTTAATTCCCGTACCGGTCACACCAACCTCTTATAACATAAAATATGGTGTTAATCATTAATCTAACTAGTATGGTGCCCGCGCGATGCGGCGGGAGACACTTTGGATTGCGACATTTGTTTCTGTTAGTTTTTTTATTCGTATAATATTTATGATAACAATATTGTGGTGGATATATTTCATTAGTGTTACACATATGCAAAGTTTTGTGTTTTTTTTTTATAAAAATTAATAATCAAAAGACAAAAAAAAATATTGTCTTTTTATAAAAATTAATAATCAAAAGACAAAAAAAAATTAAGTTGTTATAACTGTAAAGTATGTTTATTTTATTGGTTAAATTATAAAGTATAGTTTTATTCTTTAAGGTTCATAATTTTTTTTAAATATCCACATAGTACTCATCCAATAAACATTAAGTTTAAAATTTTCGTTTTTATAAAAATAAAAAATAGTATTTGACTCGTAAGTACGTTTTAGAGCTTTAACTTAAATTGTTAATTTTTGGTTCTTTACAGATATAAACAAATTATATTTTTATAAAATTTTCAGAAATGTTTTTATAAAAAATAGGATGTTAAGAGGTTATATATTTATTAACTTTATATCATACTAAGTTCAGATTTTTAGTTCCTAACTAATTTTATCTATATCAGTATACTTTTAACTTACAATCACTAAAAATATGCAATACAATCTACTATGTATCTAATCAAGTTGGTAAAGAATTCTTTTAAAACTGACTAATATTATCTATAAGAATATAGTTGAACTTATAATTCCTAAAAAAATTGCAACACAATTTAGTATTTTTTAGTAAAGATTGTAAATTCTGGAGTATTTTATTTATATTACTTGTTAAAAAAATGTTTATAAAAGAATTATTTTTTTTATAAAAACAAAATGTTTTGTTTATAAATAAAGTAAAAACTGTTTTACACATGTAAAGTTTCATTTTTTATAAAAAAATGATAATCAAATGACAAAAAATAAAAGATAAGTTGTTATAGTTGTAAAATAAGTTTATTTTGTTGGTTAAATGATAAAGTTTATAATTTTATTCTTTAAAGTTCATAACTTTTTTAAATATCCACATTGTACTCATCCAATAAACTTTTGTTTTTATAAAAAATAAAAAATATTAGTTAACTCGTAAGTACGTTTTACACCTTTAACCTTAATTGTTAAATTTCGTTTTTATATATATATATAAAAAGTTTAAAAAATTTTAAAAACAGATTTTGTAAAAAATAGGATGTTAAGAGTTTATATCTTTGTTAACTTTATATTATACTAAATTCAGTTTTTTTATTTAGCTTTAAAGTTTATTACTTTATTATTTTTTAATTTAGAAATACAAATTATTAGATTAATATCCAAGAATAACTGCAATATTTTATAATTTCAGCTTGACTATATCTAACTGCAATATCTATTTATTGCAACTTTAGGATATTAACTTATATAAGTTTAGCTAAGTTGTAAATTTATGATACTAACTTTATTTTGAACTTTATTAATATGGTCAATAACTGCATTATATTAACACCAAAAATAAAGTTCAAATATAAAATAAACTTTATTCATACGTCTAGATCAAACATAACAACTGAAAATGAAAAAAAAAAAACAAAACATAAAAACACTTGATATATTTCATATTAGACTGCATGAAATATGTTCCGCTTCTGAATTGACACTCGGGGTATTTTTAATCGGGTTTTCTGGGTTGTGCTTGAATCAGAAGTATCTTCTAATTCCTCTTCTTTATCATTGTTCTCAGAATCGTCTAAATTAATAACCTCACTCCATTTCTATTCAGAGAGTCTCTTGGATCTCTTCCTTTGAGTCTCAAATTTTCGATTCTTAAAAAGGACAAAAATTGAATACAAAAGTTAAAAAAAGATTAAATAAACCTTAAAATTACATCTTCACTAAATTCACGTTGAAGATTAGACTTGTATGGACTAAACATTGCACCATAAGAAATAATATCAACACTTTTATTACCATCATCCTGCAATAAAACACACGTGTAATAACATGACGAACATGTTAATATGAAAGATATACGCAAAAATAATACTTAAAAACCAGCAAAATCAATACCTTATAAGCTTTTTCCACAAATGGGTTGTTTAAATTGGCATATTCATCATGCAACTGAATCTGAAAAATCAAATAAGTTAGTATTCACATAAAAGTAAATAAAAGAAAACAATTATTCACTGTTGCGATATAACAGAATTGACCTTAGAATTTTCAATCTCGCATGCTTGGTTCTTCGGAACAATTGAATTCATAACTGGATCCATTTTTTAACTTTGTTTAGCAATAGATATAGGGGTGTTCTGCTATGTATTTATAGTAGTAACTATAGAAGTGCATTAGGGTTTAATTTTAGATTTGTCACCCCTTTATTTAGGAAGTTTGTTGTAGTTAGTTTTAACTTTCTATAAGATATATCTAAATACAAATATTAGGTAGTTTTAATAAAATAAAATGTGACACATAATATCTTCATTTTATTTTACGGTGTAACGCCTCGTATTTTCATATTTGTATTTTACTTTTCGAGGCGTTAATCATAATGGTAATACATTTTTTTATCACATTGTTAATGGATAAACACAATATTTTTATAAGAAACTGAAAAACTATACAAATATATTTTTCTAATAGTTTTTAGCGTAAAACTATACAAAAGAATTTTTAATAATTTTTAAGAATTTTTCTAGCTTAGGTCTCTTTTGTAAAAAGTACATGTTTTAATCCATAGTATTAAAAAAAATGAATAGTGACCATGAATAGTGCCATACGGATTATACCCATTTTTCTTCTCCAATCACCTTTTCCACCTCTTTCAATCACCTTTTCCACCTCCATTCTCCTTTATTAATTTTTTTTATTTATCTTTTCTATTTATTTATTTTAATTATCTCCACCAGTCACCATTCACCTCATTCACCTATAAATACCAACCTTCTCCTACCATTTTCTTCACACCAAATCTTCTCAATCTCTCTAATTCTAAGAATTCTAAAAGAACACCAAGTGTTCTAACCATTATCCTCTCTCTCTAATTCTTATAAAATCTTCCAAGCAAGAAAGAGAACTCGAAGAGTTCTAAATAAAACAGTACACCCAACAAAGTTCGTAGTATGTTATGTGGTTGCAGCTTAGTCTGATCTTCCACATCAGAAACGGGGATTCGGTTGACTGTTTGTATACGGTAGAATTGTATCGCTTATAGGCTTGAAGTTTCCAACCTTCAACTCGTCACGGGATTACCAAAGGAACAACTTTGAGAAACCGTGAGTATACTCGCAACCCCTTTTTATGTTTACCACTTTTGGGGTGTAACATGTTTACCTATTAAACTACACTTATTCTTTATGCAATACACGAAAACAATCCTTATACATGAATACTATGTTGTTATACTTGATGCTTACGTGGACCATACTTATGTGATATGTTTTAGTCATTAGCTTTCACGAGCCTCCATTTGACATGTATAGCGCTATAGGAGTAACGCACCGCCCCCTTTAAACTTGGGTCATGTTGAATTACTTAAACTTTCTTGCGTAAACAGAGGATTGGCTAGAAATATTGCATGCCATGTTAGATCTTGTATAAACAAAGTTGCCATGTGGATTCGTTTTTAAACTTTTATATTTATACTTATGCTTAAACTTGTATACTCGCCTTTGCTTTTGCATTGAATTGTATTGTAAACATGTTACAGGTTGATGATTGATGATGCCATGAAAATGGATAGTAAAGATGCCTAGATACTCACTTAGACGTGTAGGTTTAAAGTGTTGTATCAATTATGTTATATTATGTTTGAACAATGTTGTTATTTGAGTTTCTTTGTAATATTTGACAATTTATCTATGTTATGAAATCGGTTGAATTAAATATTGTCACAAGTAGTGTTATGAAGTCTCTTGCAATTTACGCACTTCGTCTCATCCCGATGTTTCCGCCATCGGTTGGGGTGTGACAGATTGGTATCAGAGCCATAACTATAGGGAATTAGGAAAAGTAGGAATGCTTTTACCTAGTCTATAGTTTTAGAGTCTTACTTTTATGTTTTGTTTGAAACTACATGCATGCTACTTTAATCACTTTTTATTTATTCTCCTTTAATCTTTTACACATATATGCCACTTACGTGTTAATGCTTGACATGCTATTCTTATGTGTTAATACTTGTTTTTACTTGTTTATTGTCCTATTCCTTAATTGCTATTCTAGACATGCTTCCTTATGTAATTATACTTGTTTTATTGTTCCTCGACATACGTCTTCCTAAGGCATTTTACTTGATTTTACTAAACTTGAAAACACTCGTGTTATACAAACGAGACAAGTTTACCAAAATAGGCGTGAAACCCACAATTCGGTAAACGACTCTCATTCCGCTTGATTCTATTTTTACACGAAATTCACCATTTAGTTAGGAGTGAAATCCACATCTTAATGGTAATTTAGAATTTCAAAACTTCAAATTCTCGTGGACCCTCGTCAACAAGTCAAAATTTAATTTTTGACCCGACGAGTACCAACCACATTTAGGGTACGAAATCGTCAAGTTAGGGGGGAAACCCGCACCTTGTCGACTAGTCCCACTCCTTGATTTTCATGAATCCCGCCAAGTCTCGAATTTTCGATTGAATTGGAACGTGTAGTAACCGGAAGGGTAAATACCGTTAACCGACATGTCGGCGAGAGTATTTCACCTATTAGGCCAAAGCATGTTCTCAATTTCAAAAGACCTTTCGACCACTTTGGTTAGTCAAAGTCCCGTTTTGGGAACCATCCAAGTTTAAATTGAACTTACGTTTTATTATTCTCGACCTTTTATGATGAAACTCTCCCTTGTCGATTTTGAACCATTTTTGAAATTTCATTTTTGCGCACACATCATACTATTACTTTCATACGATTATACATTATTAGCATACATAATTTCACGTAATTTTATTTACACTTTTGTAACAACAAGTGGAGGAGACATATCATTAAGATAGGAGTGATTTCCTTACCT